>CAUYON010091092.1:0-42569 GCA_963573935.1 Arctocebus calabarensis
TAAATCAGTGAACCTGAGACCCTAGAGAATAAGTGACTTGCCTGTGGTCATGTAAGTTCCTGATTAAATTCTACAGGCTAGCTCTCCTGTGTAGCAGCCCATATAGCCCATGGCTAGGAGGAGTGAGAGTTATAAGAAATACCTGGATAGCTCCATAATGGAACACCTGGGTGGAAAGGGCATGGAGAGAGATTTAGCTCTCCTAACAAGCATGAGAGCTCTCGAGATGAGAGCAGTGGGGAATTGGCAGTCTCTACCCCTGTGGTGTCGAGAGGCACGAGATTAGCCTTATATTAGGCTGGAGGAGAAGGCAGTCGGGAGCGTGTGCATTCTATCACAGACTCACTTACTCTGACTCTGTCTCCTCTCCTGCCTGCAGAACACCAGCACGGCGTCTCTCTGCTGAAGATTACCAAGCTCTACTAAAGACTAAGATCTGTCTTTCTAAGAAGACTGCTTTACTCTAAGACTCACTCTCTCTCTCTCCAGCTAAAGTAGATAGCCCTCAGGCACCTAAGAGAAACTGAACCTGAGCAAAGTAACTTAGCGGTCTGTATCCGGAACCTAGTTAAGCCAGGCCCAAGACCTGGCCAGTCCTGGGCCCTGACAAGAAGTGTCACAAGTGAACATGTGTCACTCCTGACTCAAAATCCAGGATAATTTGCATGTTGCAAAGAGGCCTTACTCTCAAAAACACGAAAACTCCATGTCTGCTTTTTGGGTTTGTGTGTGTGTGTGTGACCTGGAGAACTAGTTAAGTGTATCTAGATAAACTGGGCCACGATGTGGGGAAGGTGTTAAGGAGAGACACAGCTGAAATTGTAGCTAAGACTAGTCTCAAGTCTAAATAAAGTAGGTCTCTGCCTGGGTTGTGGAACTTCAGCTCACGGTAAAATTTCCTCCTACTGAAAACATTTCCTTGATGTTTATTGTATCCCCCAAATTCTTTGCAGTTCGGCCGAGGCCGGGCTTGAACCCGCCACCTTCGGTATATGGGGCCGGCGCCCTCCTTGCTGAGCTACAGGAGCCGCCGTATCCCCAAAATTCTTTATCCAGGACAACGCTTTTATTCTACAAAATTTGATCAGTTTGTTTGCAAATATCCTTGGTAGACAAAAAATATCTGGCAAAGTTAGACAGGGCTTAAATGACCTTTCTGAGAAATTTCTAGTTTTTCCTTAAGACTAGTCAAGAGGCGCTTAAAAGATAGGGCAGGTACACAGGGAGGTGAGCAAAGAGACAAGATGAAACAAGTCAGAGTGTTGAAGGCCAATGTCACAGCTTTACAGTTAAGAAGCCCTTGTTTTACTGTACGCACCTAAAAAACAGTCATAAAGAGATAGAAATCAGTTATTCTACTGAGAAGCTAGAGATTTGATGTGCATGGAGTTTGAAGCAGATGATGAAGCAGTGATCTGAACAATTCCAGGAGGAAAACATGATTTTAACATAAACCTTAATTATGACAAATAAAATAGCTCATTACCCTTTAAAAAAAATAAGCACAACCAGTAATTTGTTTATTTGACAGCTTAGTTGATAGAGTGTATGCAGGAGATTTCAACATAGCACTTGCAGGTACAGTGTGTAGATTCCACCCCTGAATCTTCAGAGGACAAAGAAGACATCTCCCTTCCCTGGGGGCTTCTGTGCCTGGAAATTGGGGGCATCAGGGACCATTCCCTCCAGACAAGAGCTTTTACTGAAGTATAACAGAGAATCCTCACAAGAACCTCTTCTTATACCCCTGAGCTACAAGACAGTCTCAGAAGAATGAGCAAGACAGACCTGCCTTCCAAACCTGGAGAACCTCCCATCTTTGTCTCCCCATCTATGAAGTGGGAGCAGAAGTCCCTGCCTCCAGGATTACATCTGAAGATGACATGGTCAGTGAGTGGGACATGCTCCATCTGCCCATTCCGGGGTGCAGAGGTGGGTGTACTGATGTTGGCCTGAGCACCCCACTGTTGACCCCTTGATTAGTAACAGAGAAGCTGACTAGATTAACAGCCCTTCCAACTCAGAGATGCAGAGGTGCCTTTTATGTTTATGTATGGCGGTTCCAGGAGGGCAGGTTAAATCTGGGAAGGTAGGGTTACTAAGATGTCTCTGTGTCAAAGAACATCAGGAATTGGAGGAGGGGGCAGTACCTGTGGACAACGATTTTCAAAGCAGTTCTCAAGCACTTAGCTCAGGGGTCTTGACAGGACCCTCGGGTCCCTAAGACCCCACCCATGTACTCATGGACATGGCAGGTCACCTAGAGTAGCCAGACACTCTCCTTATTGCATGTGGAGAAACGGAGCCCTCGGTCACAGTAGGCTCACTGCTCAGTTTGCCTGAGGCCATGTGGGCAGGCCAAGTATCCTGGAATTGCTGTGGGGTTAACCCTGCCATGGGATGGGTTATAAATCAACTCTGGCCTTGGACTGCTCATCGAACTGACTTCTGATCCCTGGTGTTACAACTTCAATGTTACTTCTCAGTCAGGCTGTTTCCAACCTCTCCCCAGGGGACCCTTGCACACTTGCTGGAATCTCCTCCATTAAAGTCATTTTCACCTGTAAGACATCAGCCTCCTCTCTTTGGCTGCTCAGCTATGGTCTTGAGGTCCTGGCCTTGGCACAGGGGTGCTGAGCAGATGGAGGTGTGACTCTTGTACGTGCCATGAGTCCAGCACACAGTGGGACTACATGGGTGCTATGCTCAGCCCCCCTGGATGTGCCACTTCTGCCTGTCGCTGCTCTTTCTCTTGGAGTCCTATGGACACGCCTGGCTCCTTCACCTCACTCTGACAGCTGGATCTTGTCTGGCTCACCTGTTTCTCCTGCAACCCCTGGCAGAGTTTCTTGCACATAGTTGGGGCTCATGGAGCAGTTGGTGCATAATAGTAGAGTGTGAAGAATACGTAGGTTTAAATCTCAGTTTGACCTCTACAAGCCTCAGTTTCCTTCTGCAAAACAGGGAACATATTCCCCAGGAATGCGGATGAACTATACGAGATACGTTCTGATGTGCTCGGCTGCGTGGGGCCTCCTGGTGCCCACTGGCTAACAATCTTAACCACCAAATGGCCACGTCTCCTGGCACCCACCCATGCCCGGAGCCTCAGTCCCTCTGGGGTGACCTCATGGCTCCGTATCCTCTACCCCACACCAATCACTTTCTTTGCCTCCAAAGGAAAGGTCATGCTGACCACGTCCAGGCCTTTGGTGATGCTGGACCTCTGCCTACAGTGCCTCCCCATTCTCCCGTCATTGAAGCCCTTCAACTGCCAGCTGTCGCTGCCTCGGGAAACCTTATGTGGCTGCCCCCATAAGTAAAACTAGCCATGCACCTCTCTGGATATAACTCACCAGAAGTGGGGTGAGAGGGACTTGATCTCCCCCACAGGTGGGTCTGGTCACTTCACAGGTGAATCTGGTCTCCCCACAGGTGGGTCTGGTCACCCCACAGTTGAGTCTGATCATCTCACAGGTGAATCTGGTCACACCACAAGTAGGTCTAGTCATTTTAGGGGGGGACTCTGGTCACCCCACAGGTGGCTCTAGTGACCATGCAGGTGGGTCTGGCTATTCGGTCATTAGCGCCCCTCTGACCTGTGCCTCTGTTTGCCTGTGTGTCTGCGCAAGTCTGTCTGGCCCCTGTGTCACCAGGACTCAGCATAAGCTGGGCACACAGGTGGGCTGTGGGCAGCCTTTCGCAGATCTAAAGGTCAGGGAGACAAACGCGGGTCTGTGTTCCGTGTTGTACACCCCTAGATCACAGAGTTTCAGTAATAAGCGGTGACACCTTCCCTGTCTCCCGAGTTCCCCTGCTGGTGTCTCCTCCTCCTCACACCCAGTTGGACCCCCAACCCCGTCCACAATGGAGAGTGAAGCCCTCCCCAGCCGTGGGGGCTGCCTGGGAGCAAAGTGCATAATTATATCTTAATAATTGTTTTGCAGCATAGGATTTATAATTACTAAATGCGTGATAACTGTTCCTTAAATGCCCATGCTCTTTAAAAAACCTAATTTATAATTTAAAAAGCTGACACTTCTCGGAGTGCTTTATTTTATCTTGTCGGGAGTAATGGGAGAGTAAGTTATTGAAAACCTTGAAAACCTTTATTTTTCATTAGCCTTAAATTCAACTACAATTAATGTGCCCAATTTGATTATAAACTGCACAAATTAAACAATAAAGAGCTGTCTAATGAGAAATTAATTATGAGGAAGGGAAGGGGAGCAAGGCTGGATAACAGCAATAACTTACGGCCTGTGGCAGCATGTGTCAGGGTTTAAAGGAGATGAAGGGCCCTCTCCTCAATGTGTGTCTTTGCTGATAGGACCCATCACAGATCAGTTGATCCAGAAACCATAACAGGCTAGTAATTGAAACTGCCAAAACCAATAGTGCTGACAGCCTTAATTAAATTAAATATGGCCACGATGGGCTCTCAGCGCCCTGCGGCGGTGCGGCCCACTTGACCCTCCAACTGAGTGCGCCTGATGGAGTGCTGGGGCAGCATGATGGATCTGACCCCAGGGGACAGTTGGGGACCGTGCTCCTGCAGACAGTGGCTCCAAGGGGAGAGGGGCAGCACCCCCCCCCCCGCTGCCTGGCCAGGCCTGCTGACCGAGAAGGACATGATCTTGGAACCAGGATCTCTTCATGGGAACGTCGGCACCATTCTGTCTGGAGTTGGGAAGTCTGTGTCCTGTGGCATCTTATTTGGGGTGCACAGTAGCCCCCTGAATTAGAAGCAGAGGAAGCAGAGAAAAAAATTAAAGCACTGGTGAATTTGTTTTTGACAAATGTTGCTGTTTGCAATGCTCTTTGGTGAGAGGCATTTTGCTTTCTACCACAGCCTCGGCAGGAGATGGTAGTCACAGGCCAGCCTAACTTTCCTGTTCTGTAGAATGGGTTCATGCACTCAGAAAGTTCTGAGACTTTATGCGTCCAACTCTTTGGACGCATAAAGTGCACAGCCTGGGACGCAGATTGCACGCAGCTTGGGGATAAACCGACAAATAGACAAACCAATGAATGAAGTAACAATGGCTGCTGTCACTGCCAAAGACGCCATCCCATTTCGCAGTGGACATGCAGAGAGGCCCAGAGAGGGAATGTGTGTGGTTCAGAACCAGATTCAGGACTCAGGAGGTCTGGTTCAGACCCGGGGCTCTTTCTTCCTCACATGGCACTGCCCAAGAACCGAACATGTTTAAGTTTCAACAAGCACTTTTCCTGCACAGAATCTGCCCTCTGAGAAGCTGTGAGTACTAAACCCCCTTTGACAGATGAGAAAATCAAGCAGCTCGCCCAAGGTCACACACTTGGCAAGTGCGAGAGCCAGGGCTAGCAATACAAGTAGTACACATCCCAAAATCGAAGACAGGGACTGAGGGAGGGACTCCTGGCTAGGAAGCCTGGGGAACAACCACAGCACAGAGCTTCTAGAATCTGGAAGCTTCCCTCTTCCCCCAGAGTCCTGATACCTGATACCTGATCGTGAGGCCTATGTGCTAAGAAGAAATATAAAACCTATAGCAACTCCCTGGGTTTTGTTTTTGTGACTGCTCTTATAATTCCCCCTCTCCCCCACTCTCCCAAGTTATCAGGTTAATTAAAAAAATACATGGGAAAATCTAGGACATGTGCTCCCCGACGACTGTGAATTTGGGGTGAAATGCACTGGGTTGCTTAGACATCTTGGAGCAGGGCACCCCGGCACAGGGTTGTAAAAAGAACTCTGGAGTTTGCATAGAAAGCCTCGCTGGATTTAAATCCTGACCCTATCCTTTACTGCTGTGTGACCCCGGGCATGTTGCTGGGCTGCTCTGCTTTCTTTCTCCACATCTGCCGATGGGGACGTGACCTTCCCTCAGCACTGGTGTGTCACTGAGACAGTGGTGCCAAAGAAAGAGCTCTGTGACCCGGAGGGTCTGGGGCACACAGCGTGTGCAGTGCGCCTTATCAGGTATTCCTCCCGCCCGGGCTATGGCTGAGCAAAGGGGGGAAGTGTCTGAGTTCACATTCTGAGATGGTGTTCGTTCTTTTCTTACCAAAAAAAATCAAGGACTACAAAAAGCCTGGCCTCATAAACATTAGTTTTCACCGTAGGAAGCTGAACAAATAAATATCTTCACAGTTTGCATGGCTGTCGGCAGGCTTGAGCTGACTTCTTAAATGACATGAAGTAGGCGGCTCAAGTTCCCTGATGTTTATGTCAGCACTAACAAACTGTCCCTTCATTACAGGCCTGCCGGAGATCAGAGGCCCAGATTATTGAAGGAGACGCCTTTGAGATGCCCAAGTGGTTGCTGTGACAACTGAACTGGCCCAGAGGGTGGAGGCAGTGAGGGAGGGTGACCAGCCCACTGTCAGCTGGGGACAAGCTTCAGGCGTGCCAGGCCAGGCTGCTTAGCAGAGGGCTCACTGCACAGTAACCACCTTAATTCACTGGCCCCCACAGAGGCCTTGGTGAAGGTAGTGCCTTGAGAGTAGCCAACAGGCTATGCAGTTAGTTCAATAACAATGGTTTTCTGAAAGCTGATGAAAGGGCAAGGTGGGCAATATTTCCTAACAGTGTCCACGTTTACCGTTCGCTGTTTTGGTCCCTGGACAGTGTCGAGAGCTCAGGCTTTGCATCAGGAGTCCCCTGCCAGCTGTGTGACCTTGAAAAAAGTCACTCAACCTCTCTGAATCTCAGGAATTCGTGTTGCCCATGAGCATAACAACAACTTCCACCTCAGAGGTTTGCTGTGAAGCTCAGGACCACTCCTGTCCCAAGGTCCACACAGAGCTCAAGCATGTGGGCGCTGGGATAGCATCACTAGGGTTCAAACTCCAGCTCTGCTACTTTCTGGCTGTATGACCTTGGGCCAGTAGCCTATCCTCTTGGGCCTCAGTTTCTTCATCTGCAAAATGGAAAAAGCAGCATTCAACTCAAATTAGTCAACGTATATAAAGCACAGTTGTAGGTAATAAGCATTAATTATGATTCAATAGCCTCAGAACTATCAGACAAGAAGGCTCTGGTGCCGTAATCTGCCCCAGGCTCTCTGAGGTCGGATGCCTCCTCCAGGGCTTGCACATCATGCCCTGGTCTCATCACGAGAATTTACATCCTAGCCTGTCTTGCTTTATGTCTCAGAGCCTGTGAGCTTTCCACTCTGAGCCATGTAGCTGCTCTAGGGAATAATATATCACACCCATGTGCGTGTGCGGGCACACACACACACACACACCATATATCATGAATTGCTGGTGAAATTATGGTTCCACTGGGGGAAAAATTACAACAGGGGAAAAGAACCCCTCTCAGAATCAGAGCTTTCACTGGAGCACTGCTTTGGCTGCCTATAGGGGCAGCCACTGGTGGTCCCGCCCCCTACTCCCTCCTCCAGACTCTTGGGAGATACAAGGAGAGGTGGCAACTGCACAAGGGCAGATGGATTCGGTCAGGTGGCGTGCACATAACTGAGGTTGGCTTCCTGAGCGCATCCAGAAGTGTCTCAACTAACTCATTCATTCACTCAGCACATTGTTAGCAGGTTCCTACACTCTGTGTGGATGGTGCTAGAACTGGGGATGCAGGGAGATCAAACGTGGCTCCCTCCCCAACCTCCAGACCTCACGCACATCAGGACGGCCGCAATCCGAAGGACAGGAAATAACTGGTGTCATCGGCAAGGGTGTGGACAAATGAGAACCCTTGGGTTCTGCGGGAAGGAACGAAAGCTCATGCAGTTGCTATGGAAAACATTATGGCAATGCCTCAGAAAGTTGAACATAGAATTAACATATCCAGAAATCTCACTTCTGGGTCTACCCAAGGAATTCAAAATAGGAACTTAAACAGATGTTTGTGTGCTTGTGTTCATAGCAACATCACTCACAATAACCAAAGGATGGGAGCAACCCAAGTGTCCATCAACAGGAATGGATGAATAAAATGTAACACACACACTTGAATATATGTGCACCTGCTACCACATGGATGGGCCTTGAGGACATGATGCTTAAGGAGCAAGCTTGACATAAGAGAACAAATATGTATGACTCCACTCTCATGGGGCCCCTATGCTCAGATGCCTAGAGAGGGAGAGTGGAATGGCAGGTGCTGGGGTTGGGAGGGCAGAGACTGGAAGTTAGTGTTTCTGGGGGGATAGAGTTTCAGTCAGGAAAGATGACGTTCTGGAGATGAGTGATGGTTGTACAATAATGCGAATGTACTTACTGCACGAAACCATGTGCATAAAAACAGTTAAAATGATAAATTTATGTTATATATATTGTACCACAACAAAATAGATGTCTGCACTGGAAATAAAATATACAGCATATGGAAGGACAAATTCTAAATATCGGGGACAGGACATAGATCAACTAAGCACGCCATCAAAATTTATTCTGTGCCTGCTCTGTGGGGACGGGCATAGGCAGCTGGGTCGGGGAGGGTAAGGACTACGACGCCTGCGTCTCCAGGCTTGTCACCGCACCGCTGCTGGCTTAGGAAGGCTTGGCAGTGCCCTCAGTCTCAACAGGTCTGATTGGCTCCCAGGTCAGTATCGCCCAAGAGCTGCTGCCACACAGGCCACACCCAGCATGGTGAGGATTCAGATGACCTCGGTGTGCCCAGCTTATCTAGCTCAGGGAGGCCATGTGTGGGAAGGACTGGGACAGAATGTTGGTGTCAGCCTGCATTTCAATCACTACCTTGCTGCCTACCCTAGAGTCAGGGTTCTCCAGAGAAACAGATCCAATGGGAGGTTATCTATCTATCCATCCATCCATTTGTCTCACCATCCATCCATCCATCCATCCATCCATCCATCCATCCATCCATCCATCCACTCACCTATGTGCGTATGTATCTCCTTCTCTCTCTATCTAGCCATCCATCCACCCACTTCATCCACTCACCCACTCACTTATGTATGTATCTATCTGTCCATTATCCGAATGTGTGCGTGTTACATTTTATTCATCCATTCCTGTCGATGAACACTTGTGTTGTTCCATCATCCGAACGGACAGATAGATACATAAGTGAGTGGGTGAGTGGATGAATGGATGAATGCTAGATCCCCTCTAGCTTCTGGTGGTGTCAGTTTTCTGCGTTTTGGCCATTCTAATAGATAAATAGTGCTTTTTAATTTGCATTTCCATGAAGAAATGTGATGTGTGGCATCTTTCCTGTGCTCATTTGCTGTCTGTATGTCTTCTTTGGTAAAATATTGTTAAGGCCTTTGGCCCATTTTTTAATCAGGTAGTTTATTTTCTTTTTTAAAATTTCAGGTTAATATGTGGGTACATACAATTAGGTTACATAGTTTGCTTTTGTAAGGCCACATTCCAAATAGTAATTATGTCCTTCTCCAAGGAAGTGTGCCATATACCCATGCAGTGTACCCAGTAGGAATTTATTCAACATCTTCCCCCTTCCCCCCACTTGATATTAATTGAGTTTTTCTCCCGCATGAGCATGTAGTTGTTTTTTTTTTTTTTTCTTTTTTTGTTTGTTTTGGAGACAGAGTCTCACAATGTTGCCCTCAGTAGAGTGCTATGGCATCATAGCTCACAGCAAACTTGAACTCTTGGGCTTAAGCAATTCTCTTGCCTCAGCCTCCCAAGTAGCTGGTACTACAGGTTCCCCCACACAATACCTGGCTATTCTTTTGTTCTTGCTGTTGTTACTGTTGTCATTGTTGTTTTAGCAGCCCTGGCTGGGTTCGAACCCCACAGCCCCAGTACATGTGGCCGGCACCCTAACCCCTGAGATATGGGTGCTGAGCCAAGAGCATGAGTGCATGGGTGGGTGGATGTTTTTCCATTTGTTTTTTTTCCATTCTTGTGATACTTCACTTAGGAGAATGTTCTCCAAGTCCATCCAGGTTGTTACAAAAGATACGAAATTTCAGTATTTTTTTTATGGCTGAATGGTGGTATACATATACCACAGTTTCTTAATCCATTCGTGTCAAAGGCATCTGGGTTGCTTGTAGTTGTGAATTGTGCTGCTATAAACATTCAAAGGCAAATGTCTTCATAGTAAAATGACTTTTTTCTTTTGGGTAGAGGGTAGTAATGGGATTGTAGGATCAAATGGGAGGTCTACTTTTAGTTCTTTGAGGAATCTTCATACTTCTTTCCACAGAGGCTATATTAGTTTGTGGTCTCCCCAACAGTGCTTGAGTGCTTCCTGTACCCAGGTCAGCTCTACTGCTTTGAGATCTGGTGATGTGAACTATTCTCTTTGGGTGACATTGCAAAGTGGTTTTGATTTGCATTTCTCTGATGATTAGGAATGATGAACATTTTCCCACGTGTTTGTTGGCCATTTGTCTGTCCTCATGAAAAAAGTTTCTGTGCGTGTCTCTTACCAAACTTGTAATGGGATTGTTTGACCTTTTCTTGTTGATTTGCTTGAGTTCTTTGTAGATTATGGTTATGAGCTCTTTGCTGAATTCATAGCATGCAAATATCTTCTACTATTCTGTAAATTGTTTCTTTGCGTTGTTGGCTGTGGCCTCAGCTGTGCAGAGGCATCTTAAACTTTATCAGGTCCCATTTATTTATATTTGTTGTTGCTGTGATTGCCATAGAAGAACAGGGGTCTTCTTCATAAATTCTTTCTCTAGGCTGATAAGATTTAGAGTTTTTCCCATGCTTTCCTCTAGGGTTTTTATAGTTTCATGTCTATTGTGAGTTAATTTTTATAAGTGGTTAGAGGTGCAGGTGCAGTTTCAATCTTTTTTTTTTTTTTGCAGTTTTTGGCCGGGGCCGGGTTTGAACCCGCCACCTCCGGTATATGGGGCTGGCACCCTACTCCTTGAGCCACAGGCACTGCCCTCAGTTTCAATCTTTTACATGTGGCTAACTAGTTCTCCCCACACCGTTTATTGAATACAGATTTTTTCCCCCCTAAAGTATGCTTTTGTTTGCTTCATCAAAGATCAGACAGCAATCTGAGGATGGTTTCATTTCTAGATTCTTTATTCTGTTCCATAACTCTATGTCTGTATGGCAGTACCATCCTGTTTTGATCATTGTAGACTTGCAGTATAACCTGAAATCTGGTAAAGTGATGCCACTAGATTTGTTGTGATTTGTAGAATTGCATTGGCTATTTTGGTTTTGTTATTGTTGTTATGGGGTTTTTTGGGTTTTGGTTCCATACAAAAAGTAGAACTATCTTTTCAAGATCTTTAAAAGTATGACATTGGTGTTTTAATGGGTATTGTGTTACTTTGGGTAGTATAGACGTTTTAATAACGTTGATTCTTCCAAGGCATGTGGATATGTTCTTGCGTATGTTAGCATCCTCTGCAATTTCTTTTCTCATGTTTCATGGTTCTATCTGTGGCAATCCTTCACATTCTTTGTTAAATCTATCCTAAGGTATGTCATTTTCTTTCATGCTACTGTGAAGGATATTGTGCCTTTGATTTGACTCTCAGCTTGACTTTGGTGTATATGAAGGCTACTGATTTGTGTATATCGATTTTACAACTTGAGATGTTGCTGTATTACTCAATCAATTCCAGGAGTCTCATGGTTGAGTTCTTAGGGTTTTCTAAGTTCTTAGAGTTTTCTATGTATGCGATCATATCATCAGCGAAGAGCAATAGTTTGAACTTCTCTGTCCCTGTTTGGATACCCTTGATATCCTTCTCTTGTCTAATTACATTGGCTAGGACTAGCACTATGTTGAAAATTAGTGGTGACAGCCACTAATCCTTGTCTAGTTCCAGTTCTGAGTGGGAATGCTTTCTATTTTTCTCTGTTCAATATGATGTTGGTTGTGGGTTTGTCATAGATGGCTTCTATTAGTTTAAGGAATGCCCCATCTATGCCAATTTTCTTAAGGGTTCTTATCAAAAAAAGGAGGCTGAATTTTGTCCAGTGCTTTTTGTTAAATTCTTCCATCGAGAGCATCATATGGTCTTTGTTTTACTTCTGTTTATGTGGTGAATTACATTTATAGGTTTACATACATTGAACCAGCTTTGCATCCCTGGGATGAAGGCCACCTGGTCATGATTGATTGTTGTGTGATGTGTAGCTAAATTCTATTTGTTAAGATTTTACTGAGTATTTTTGCATCAATATTCATTAATGATATTAGTCCGTAGTTTTCTTTTTTTATTATGTCCTTTCCTGGTTTTGGTATCAGGGTGATATTTGCTTCATAGAATGAGTCAGGGAGGGTTCCTTCCTTCTCAATGTTTTGGAATAGATTCTGAAATAGAAAGTTGATAGAATTCTGGTGTGAAACCATCTGGTCCAAGACTTTTTTGTTGTTGTTGGAAGCTTTTTAATTGTTTCAATTTCTGTGCTAGATATTGGTCTGTTCAAGAGTTCTACTTTTCGGCTCGGCGCCTGTGGCTCAACGGGCTAAGGCGCCAGCCACGTACACCTGAGCTGGCGGGTTCGAATCCAGCCCAGGCCTGTCAAACAACAATGACGGCTGCAACCAAAAAATGGCCAAGTGTTGTGGCGGACACCTGTAGTCCCAGCTACTTGGGAGGCGGAGGTAGGAGACTTGCTTGAGCCCAAGAATTGGAGGTTGCTGTGAGCTGCGATGCCACAGCACTCTACCCAGGGTGACAGCTTGAGGCTCTGTCTCAAAAAAAAAAAAAAAAAAAGAGTTCTACTTTTCCTGGTTAAGTATAGGGAAGTAGTGTGATTCCAGGAATTTGTCTCTTTCCTTCACTTTTGCAAATTTCAGGACATAGAGATTTTTGTAGTATTCAGTGATGGTATTTTGATGGTATTTCTGTAGTTACCTGTTATTATTTCCCATTTTTTTGTTTCTGATTGAGGTAATGAGACATCTTACTTTTCTGTTTCAGGTTAATCTGGCCAAGGGTTTGTTGATTTTATTTATCTTTTCAAAGACTAACTTTTTGTTTCATTAATCTTCTCAATGGTTCTTTTGTTCTAAATTTCATTTAGTTCTGATCTGATTTTGGTTATTTCTTTTCTTCTGGTGGGTTTGGGATTGCATTCCTCTTTCTTTTCCAGTTCTTTGAGATGATTCATTAGATTGTTGATTTGCACTCTTTCTGATTTCTGGACATGGGTATTTAATGTGATGAATTTCCCTCTTAGGACTACTTTTGCAGTATCCCACAGGTTTTGATAGCTGTGGTCTCATTGTTGTTTTGATTGAGGAATATAATGATTTCCTTCTTTACCTCCTTGTTGACCCAGCTATTGTTCAGCAGTAGATTGTTTAGTTTCCATGACTTTGCATGGGGATTCATGTTTTTGTTGGAATAGAGTTCTACTTCTATCCCTTCATGGTCTGTAAAGATACAAGGTACAATTTCCATTTTTTAAATTTTATCGAGGCTTGCATCGTGACCTAAGATATGATCAATCTTGGAGAATGAGTCATGGCCTGATGAGAAGAATGTATATTTAGTAGTACTGGGGTGCAATGTTCTGTATTTGACTGTTACGCCCATTTGTTATAGTCATATGTAAGTCTATAATTTCTTTAGTTTCTACTTGGAGGATCTGTCTAGTTCTGTCAGTGGGGTGTTGAAGTCCCTTGCTATTGTGGTGTTGTTTATCATATTGTTCAGATCAAGTATGGTTTGCTTTATAAATCTGGGAGCATTTGAGTTGGGTGTATAAATATTTAGAACTGAAATATCTTCTTGAATTATTCCCTTGACCAGTATATAGTAACTATCGTTGTCTTTACTTAATTTTGTTGCTTTGAAGTCACTTGCATCTGTAATAATAATTGCAACCCCTGATTTCTTTTGGTTTCCATTTGTTTGAAGTATTTGTTTCCAGCCCTTCCCCCTGTTCTTGATTTGTCCTTGGGGTTAGGTGTGTTTCTTGAGGTCAACAGATTCTTGGCTTATAATTTTTATCCAATCAGCCTATACGAGTGGGGAATTCAAGCCATCCATGTTTATTGAGAGGATTGATAAGTAGGTTGGAGTTCTGTTTATCTTCTTGTTTTGGGCTTTCTTGCCTTGTTTTATCACATGGGCCATTTTGGTAGCTAGCCTTTGTCCTTTAGTTTCAAGGTGTCTTTATTTTGTTGGGAGTTTGCTGTGTTGGTCTGCATATAGTATAGGTTTGCATACTTCCCTAAGAACAGTTCTAATAGTGGCAAATTTCCTCAATGTTTGCTTGTCAGTAAAAGATTTTATTTCCAAAACTTAGTTTTGCAGGATACAGAATCCTAGGCTGGAGTTATTTTGTTTAAGAAAATTGAAGGAGCTGATCCTCTTCCAGCTTGTAAAGGTTCCATTGAGAAGTTAGCTGTTAACCTGATGGGTTTGCCCTTGTAGGTCAACTGTGGCTGTGGCTTATGCCTGGCTGCCTGCAGAATTTTTCTCTCATTTTGACTTTGGGCAGGTTAATTACAATGTGTGTCTAGGACAAGTTCTGTTTGAATCGAATTGTCCCAGTGTTTACTGTTCATCTAATAGATGTATGTCTGAGTCTTTGGAGATGCTTGGAAAACTTTCAGTTATAATATCAGCTAGAGACTCTGTGCTTTTGGAACTCTCTTCTCCTTCAGAGATATCTATAATTCATATGTTTGCTTTTTGTAGTCCCACTGCTCTCTAAATGATTACTCTGCTTTTACTCTCTTCTTTCCTGCCTCTAAGGGTTAGCTTGAGAGCCTTGTCTTCAAGCTCTGAGATTCTTTCTTCTTCATGATTTAATCTGTTAATTAAGACTTTCTACTACGGTTCAAACTCCTTGAATGCTTTCTTCAAATCTTTATTTTTTTTTAATTAATTAATTAATTAATTTGGAAGGTGAATGAATGTATCAATGAATGACCACAGTTCCCTCCGGGGCAAAGTGAATGAATGCATCAATGAATGGACACAGTCCATTCATGGAATTAAGGCCCAGGAAATTCACATGAAACTGACCTAGGCATAGGGAATGTGGGTTCCACATTTAGTCCCAAGTGCAAAGTGAAGGAGACACCAAGGCACAGGTGACTCCTCAGCAGATGTCCGGCCTTTTTGGCTATTGGAGCGTCTGGTGGGGGTTGGAGGTTCCCCTCCTTGCCAGTCATTGAGCCCGCTGGTTCTTCAGCTGGCTGCCGCAGCACCGACACTGCCAAGGAGGAGGTGGCAGGTCCGCCAGCTCCGCTGAGCTGGCCAGGGCGCCAAATGTCCTGCATCAATTCTCCCTCTCTGAATAGAAACCCCAATTGCTGTTGGGGAAAAGGGACGAAGACTCGATCTAACTGCTTCCTGCTGAATCAGAGATGATAGAAGGGGGCAGTTAGGGTTTTTCTGGAGGGAGAGTGATACAGGGGTTCATGGACTGGAACCATCTTTATTGTGTGTGGCTTGATGACATTTCTGGAAAACACAAATCTCATTAGTAATAGGCAAAGGTAGAACAGCATCAGGTCAGAAGCACTTATTCAGTGATGCTAAAAGAAAACCATATTAGGAATTTTTTTTTTTTTGCTGTTTCCTGAATAATAACTTCAAACTTTCTTTTGGCTCACAAGTGTAGGTGGTCTGTGGTTGGCTGTCTTCATTGTCTTCCTCCACAGAAGATGGAGGGTTCCAGAATTTTACTTGTGAATGAGGTATGCAGGAATCGACTCCTATAACTTTAACAGCTGTAGAAGAAGACAAGATAACAGGAAAGGGGACTTCCCAAGTTGGGGTTAGGGAAAGTGGATTAGAGGGAAGAGTTTTGATCATGACTAGATCTCCAGGAGGGAAAAGTTCCTGTTTTAGTTAGTATGTCCCTCCCCAAACGGGGAGTAGCACTTGCAGGTATGATTAGGAAAGCATGAGAGAACAGCAAGTCATTCCAATTGCCGCTTAAAGGTTGGAAGAAAAATTTGGTAACTGGCTTTCCAGACACCCCCTGTATAGTTATGGATTTGGTGGATAAAAGACCAAGGCTAGAGAGAAGTACAGAAAAGGTTGCTCCAGTGTCCAAAAGAAATTTTATTTCCTGGTGCTCTACTATAAGGCAAACCTGGGGCTCATGAGGGGTGATGACATAAGCTGGAGCCATGAGAATTTGCCCCAGCACCCTCAGTTCAGTTTGGGCTCTGATGGGGTCACTGTCCCAGGAGGCCTTTGCCTCTGGGGACAAGCTACCCTCCAGTGGTCACCCTTGCATTCTGTACAGGGGCCAGTTGGCTTGCACAGCCAGTGGTGCTGCTGGGGGTGGTCTTTTCTGAAGTTGCCAGTTTGACCACTTTGGAAGCACTTGTTTTTAGCTCCTCTGGTTTCCCTCTGCCCCTGAAAGTAGCTCGTTTGTTGGAGTGCCATTGATGAAGTCATTTCTTGATGAGGGACGTTACAGTAATGATAGATCATGCCCTACAATCTCCTGTTTTTGTTTTGTTCTATTTTGCCAAACCCTTACCATAATTCATAATGGTTGGTAATGCCTCCTGTGAGATGCCAACCCTGGCTGAGCCCTTAGGCAATATGTACTCACTAATTTTCTGTTCATATATATTACCTTATCTCTACCTTTCCCACATTATACTATAAGTTTTCATTGTGATCGTTTTGTTCTCAAGATTATGAGGTTAGAAAAGGCTATTCATTGGTAGCAAATGAACCCCCAACTTTCAGGGGGGTTTCAATCTGGGAATTCTCAGCCCCTCCAGGTAGACTTTCAGAGAGGGGCCTCATGTAAGTAGATGGACGTGAGTCTAATCTTAACACTTGGGGGGAAGCCGAGGTGGCTTGTTGATGCAGGCGAAGTGAGTCTGTTTCTCTCTCTCTCTTTCTGTCCTATACTCTGAAATGCGATCCTGCACAGTGGAAGGGAGAGCTGAAAGGTCACAAGAGATGTTTTTAAGAGCCTGGACTGGAAGCTGCTTGCACACTAGTTCTGCCTAGATGTTATTGGTCAAAACTCAGTCACACGGTCGTACAAAAGGGAGCCTGAGAAATACCCTCCATGAGCCCAGGCTGCGGAGGAAATGGTACAGTGATTACATACCATATACACCAGGTATAAACACCATATATGTTTTTAACCTCTTCTCCAATTTCTGAAATTGTACTCAATACATGTTTTCAGGAAAAGAAGTTCTAAAACAAAAATGTTTGGGGGATGCTGCAATTTCACAGTGTCCTATCAGTGTTGGAAAAATATGGTGAACCAATTTTTCCTCTTAGTTGTAAACTTAGGATTTAATGCTGCTTCACTTTGATGTCATTTCCCTAGAATAAAAATGTAATTTCCATTAATCTAGCAGAAAGTCAGCTTTGGGTGTATATATATATTTTTAATCAAAGGCAACAAAGAAGGGTGGGACATTTGTGTATATGCTATGCTTCCTTGTCCTCTTTCCCTGTGGGTAAATTTATGTGGAATCTAAATGGATCATATCCCCTTTCTTTTTTACTAATATTATTAGTTCAGTGTGAAATGTTAATTGCTGTCATTACTGATGAAATGATTATTGCTGAAATTATAAATTCATATTTTACACTTACTAAATGAGTAGGAAATGTAATTTTACCATGAAAAAGAAGCAATAATTAGTTTTTAAAATATACATTTCTCTTATAAATCCACAGAAATTACACTTGATTTTTTCCCTTATATATCTAAATGTCTAATTGTTTATATAGTTCCAAATATACTTTGAATTTAAGTTTTCGCTCTTGGATCTTACAGTGCTTGGGTCAAGCATTCTATGACTACTATTTCTTAGTGAAAATCCTCAAGAAAATAAATATGATGGACACAGTGAGTCGAAAGTTCATCAGAGGAGGGAAAGAGAGGTGAGGACAGAAGGAGGTGCTGGTCAGGAGCCTGTTGGGAGCTCCAGTGAGGACCCCTTTACACCCTCTCTGTGTTCCCACTAACTCTGGTTTCTGTCTCATTTGTGAAGCTCTTTTCATCTTCTTGTTTTCCTTTTTTTTTTTTGTCATCTTCTTTCTGTTCTCAATTTTTAGTAGCTGGATATTTTCAAACTTTTCTTTACTTCTCTCTCTCTCTCTCTTCCCATATAGAAAGTACTTGGGAGCTTTACCTTGGAACTTCCAGACAGACAGGCCAGGTAGAAGAACTGTAGGAGAATTGAGTAAAGGTGTCCAGTGACAGAAAAGGATTCAGACTGCACCCAACAGGCCACATTAGGTGATGTTTTCCTTTCTAACTGAAGTTCAATAGATGTCCTTATACTTCTTAGCCTGCTCAACAATAAATAAAGTGAATATTGGAAGCAAGTAGGAAGTTTTTATATTAAAATGGCTGGCTTTTAATAGTCTTGAAAATGATTTCTTGAAGGACAGGAACAGGATTGGCAGGACAGCTAATGATTGAGGATTTTGCTCTTTTCTTTATTCTGTGTTGTGGTTTGATTTCTGTTTTTCTCAGTGATGATTTGCTTCTACTCTTCGTTTTTCATCCTGTCTGCCCTTTCTCTGCCCAACCTTTTTCAACCGGGCAACGTTCAGAAGTAACCTCACTAAAATCAGATGATCGACTTAGGAATTCTGTGCTGCAAATGTATCATCCTTTCTGTGGCACACCTGTGTTCCTTCCTCTTGGAGTGTTTTTTGGGTAAAAATGTTTGCACACTCAAAAGGCATGAATGAAGCAAAGTCTTCTCTGTAGAAGCGGTGTCAGTTGTGAGGCTAAAGCTGTGCCCAAAGTCATGGTTTGGCATCTTGCTGTTTTGAATATATAAATTACTTAAAATTGTTGTGAATGGAAAGTATATTAAAGAAGCTGGAGCAGTGTTGTAATATGAACGGAACTGGTGTCATGAGAACGAACTTACTACTACTAGAAATACTAATTTGGTATTATTGGTGGAAACACCACTGAATTTCTATCCGAGTCATAAAAATATCTGAAACTGAATCTGGAATATGATAAAGGGTGTTCAAGAAGTACAACTGTTCAAAAAAAGTGAAGGCAGGAAAATGAGTGATTACCTAAAATGCACACCTGTCCATGTTTTTTTTTTTCTGGCTTAAACCCCTCCTTCAGTGGCTTCCTGTCATGTACCGGTCAAGTCTAATTTGCTTAGCTTGATACACCAGACCCTCCAGTCCTGGCCCTTACAGCTACTTCTTGCTTCACTTGCTGCTGTTCCCACCTTGTCCTCTGTGATAGGAAAGCCATGACTACTTGCATGTCCCACCAGTACTTGCATTCCTGCCAGTTGCCATCCCCAATGTCTCTATGACACACACGATTCAGATTTAGAGCTATGAATCATTCTTTGTAATTTTTCCTCCACTGGGGTGCCTTTTTCAATTTGCATTGTCACCTCCCATCTTGGCCATCCTTAGCTCAGTATTTCATCATCCAGAATGCCTCCTAGCTCAGGTGGTCCACTCCTAATGCTCCCCTAGTGCCAAAGGCATATCTCTGTCTTGGCCCTTAAAATAGCATAATGAAGTATGGCCACGTGCCCACCTTCCACACTGTACCAGTCAAATGAGGAGGAAAATCTGGTTGAACCAAACTTAACTAAGTAGAAAAGCCTCAGGACTCTCTGAGAAGGATTGTTTCGAGTCAGTGTTATTTCCATTGCAGAACCCTAGCGAGTTAAGGTGGCTTTTACTCAATCACAACTTCCTTGAAAGTCCTCCAATCTCCACATAGGTTTCTTCAGGGGGCCCATTATGTTCAATGATGAGGACATCTCATTTGTAAAAAATCAAATTTGACGAAGGCAAACTGGCAAGGCCTGTGTTGGTAACATTTCTTTCAGAAGGTAAATAATAAGAGTTTTTTGCTCTAACTTTAGAAATGGAAGCTCACAGTCAGAAAATGCTGTTTACCTTTTTTTCATAATTATCCAGTCAGGCCCTGGTTTTCCCAGAACGATCCACTGAACAAATTGCACATAATACATACAAACATTCTGAAAACGCTACATATTTGGAACAGAAACACATTTATGTCTCCGAGTGATGCCAACCAGTTCTATGCTGTTTTTGTTAAGCATAATTGCAGTTCTTCACAAAGAGCCCGGAGAAGGGGAACAAATGCTTGGTGTATTTCTTTTGGTCTTCTAGCATGCGCATAATTTATTTGTTTGCCACTGAGAAGCACTCTGTTTTTCCTGCTGGGCGCCAAGGCAGCGTGATAGGTACTAAGGTTTCGGTCACATTTTCTTATACTTTCAGGCTCCTGGATTTATGAAGTTGGAGTCAGTGTTCGGAGTCCACATTTTATGTTGTTGAGAGTTGGCACTGTTTCATCTTTCCCGGAGTCCTGTTCAAACGGTGCCCAGTTGTGACTTGTCAAGAAGAAGTCTTCCTCCCACAGAGGCAGGGGACAGGATGAATCACACACAGGCCGAGCCCGAGTGAGAATCGTTCAGAAGCAAATCTGGGTAGGAAGGTGAGGCTAGTGCATTTTTCATTCCAAAAAGGGAGGGAATTGAAGCTTTGAGAGCTTTCTCGATTCATATATTATAAGCTATATTCTATGAATATGCATTACATTACCTCTTTTGAACTTCCTTGAAACAAATTCTCATAAATAAACAAGGAATGTACCATACTAACTGACAGAGTCATTTAGTCATTTAGTCTAGATGTATAGTGCTAATGGAGTGAAAAGAATAAAAATTTTCAAGGGCCTCAACCCTCAATTTTAATAAATTTCATGGAAATCGGATCAAGCCCTAATTGCTAATTCATCTGAAATTATTAAAAAGAGATTTCAATTATATACCACCATTGAATTTTGATGTACCAAATTCAATTAGGACACGCGATTGTTTCTTTTCTTAAATCCAGACCTATCTAAAACCCCTCTCCTGTAAATTCCGAAAAGGAACTTGGTGTTCAGGCATGTTGCTTAAAAAAAAAAAAAAAGAAAGAAAGAAAGAAAATATCTAGCACGAGTACGAAATAGTAGGTTAAATCTCTTAGTGAAGATTTTTAATGACATTTCAGTGTTCCTCTTATAATTACTCTTCATCTAAGATATCCCATAATGATGTTGGACACTCTTGGTTCAGGCTCACTGGCTTGCTTCATTAGCATGTCATTCCCATTCCACATCACAAGATTTAATTGTAATGCCGGATATGCACAGCTCTCCACAGAAGTCTAATCAAAGTGGATTCACTTGTATTATTAATATCAAAAATCAGTCCACTTGCTATTTTTATAAATAAAAGAATCCAGATACATAAATCAGCTGTCATTTATTAGCATGTTACTGGCATATCTGCCAGACGTATGAGCGGCCCTATCACAGTTCCTTAGGATTATTTTCATCAAGATTAAAACCCTTCTACATTAAATATACATACTAATTCCTCCATAAAGTAATCAGATTACAGAGCAGGTGACATTGTGTGCTGGAATTCAAATGATTTGCAGTAATGAGCTGGAAAGGTGTGCTTGGAGTCAGCCAGAGAACAGGGAAGAGGAAAGACAAGGAAGGAAGGAAGGCTTTGGTTTTAAATTCGAGCTTGCACATCTGTTGTTTTATTGTTTCACTAACTTCTACTTATTTATTTTTTTGTTAAAGTGAGGGACTCAGACGAGCATCCAGGATTCTTAGCAACCCACGGTGCCAATCATTTGTTCTATCAAATGCTACATGCTTCTAGCTTACCAGCTCCTCTTGCTGTCTTTGTCCACGTGTGTTGCACAGACAAGGCTGGCAAGTGTCTCCTGTGGTCAAGGGGTCCTCACAATGGTGCCCACAGACATCTCTGCTGTCAAAGGGGGATGTTTTATCTCCTCAGATGATCGGTCTACCTTGCTGTTTTAAAAATGTCATTTCTTATGAAAATTAAGTAATATACCAGAACACAACATAGCTACTCCTACAGTGTGAAAAGGATTATAAAATCATTTTTGGAAGTTAAATAAAATGATTATAGATTGGCTCAAAATGTCTTTACTCCTCATGGCACTGTGGATGCACCAGTTTGAGAACACTTAAGGGTTTTATTGATAAAAATGCAAAATCGTGTGGACAAGACCTTGATTTTCCACTTTATTTCAAAATGATTTTCTTGACATGTTTTGCAAGCAAGAATCTCTGAATTGCTTGTTACACACACATCACACATACCCAACAATTAATGGACCAACTATTTGGAAGGAAACTAAACCTTTGGAAGCAGAGTACTGTAGGGTTTGGAAATACTGACACCAAGGGGTGTTGCTTTTGTGTGTAACTTTTTTTCATTTCTAATATCGGGCGACTTTTGCTCTATTACCTACTAACAAAAGACACACTTGACCTTTATTTATGACTGTAAGATGCTTTTTTATTTAAATGTAAACACTAAGTATATATTTATTGTGTAATTTTCATGCCCCTCTTTTTGATTACAAAATAAGTACTTGCATTAGGTCAATTTACAATACAAAAATTATATCTGAATGTACATTTCTACCCTCTGCTCAACAGGCCTGTAGTGAGAATGATCATTATATGATATATTCCCATGATCGTTTTTAAAGTGTGAAGATCCTAAAAAGTACTATTATCAGTATAATAAAAGTCTGTCCTCCTTTATAAATGAATATCGTTGGTGACCCATTTAAACAGAGACTCCATGTTGTGATGTTAAATGGGACAGCTTTAAAATAACTCATCCTAAATATTCAGCCAATTAAAATACTGCATTGCTAACAAGAATCATATATACTAATATGCTGCTGGATGCAGCATTTAGGGCTTCACTTTATTATTCAATAAGAATGCATTTGACCTCAGCGCGTTGATGACTCTTTTTTCAGAAACTATACTCTGCAGCTAGACTAATCAAACTGTGTACAGTTCATTTGGAATAATTTCCCATCTAATTCCTTTAACTGTTTGGAGACAGAAGGTGGGCCTGTCTTTTGTAGAATAAAAAGTAAACAGCAGTTCCCATTGTATGATAAGCAAATAGAAAGGCTAACAGCTCATGTGCTGATTCAATAACCATTTCTATATTATCCTTTTAACTGATAGACATCGTTGGGATGTTTTAAATTATTTCCACCAGAGACACAGGCATAGCTGAGTAGAATAAGAGAAGAATATCATGGATGAACTTTGGGATTATTTATAAAGAATGATTTTCTTTATGCTGATTATCTATAAATAATCTAGGGTTTATGAGGGTGTGTTGATGGTGATTTTAACAACTCTCTGAACAATGTAAAACCTCAACTTAGAAGGAGTAAGCATCACAGAAGAAAGAAGGCCAGTGTGGGTGTGTTTTTCCTACATTTATATATGAGGGGGAACCGTCACTTTTATCCCAGAGTGGACAACCACTTCCAACACGATATGTACTCCTGTACTCATCATGGCTTCGTGCAACCTCTGTAATGGACAATAAAAAGAGAATTATCTTTTGTTTTTGCCAGCTTCCATAAATATTGTGTTGTTGTCTTTTGAAAATTAAAATTCTCTTGGAGGTAGATCTACCTGGGAGGATATACTGGGTGAAAACTAATTTTGTATTTATCTGGAGAGTGTTTGACTGTGTACAGCACAGGTAAAACGGGCTTTCATCCTTGGTTACGTTCTTGCAGCAGTAACAGTAAGGACAAGTGAGTGGAAGACCAGGCACGGAGGAACGCTGCATTCCTGTGCGGAGGTGGCAGGATGGTGGCAGAGAACACGGTGCGTGTTAGGGCACAGCCTGTGCTAGATGCGCACTGATGGCTGGCACATGCTGCGCCTGAGGCTGCCAACTCACCTACTCTGTACCTTCTTATGCACTGCCAAAATAATCAAAAGAAAAGGGGACTATTTCTGAAGTGCCTAAAACATTAATCACAACCAAAGCTGCTTCATAAATTATATTGTGACTTTGGGTGGATAAGCAAAATGTACTTCCCTTCTCCACCTCTTGGTGATTGGCAACCAGAAAGCCAAACGTGGAAAAACAAGACCTTTTTTTGGTGACCACTGAAGTTTCATGGCTCCTGTTTAGACAGCCCTGGAATTAACTCACATCGGGCAACTATGAGCAGGGGTTCAAGTGAAAATATAGGCATGGGTGCTAAAAGACTACATGTGTACTTCTGTAACATTTTTAAAAATAAAGGGGCTTCTGAGAAGAGTAGGAATAGGGGAGACCACTCAAGTGGAACATTAGTAACTAGTGGAAATATTGAACACTAGTATCAGAGACAAAACCAAAATGAAACAATCCTAATGAAAATTCTGGTGTACTTAAGTCCTTTTTTTGTATTTATACCAAGCATGATAGTTAGTTCTTTTCAATCTTACAATTTCTAGCTAGTGCTTACTCCTCCTGGATGCATGTCTTGGAAAGTATTTGCTTTTAAGAGAGATTATTTTCATTAAAATCTGGCAAGCATGGCACCATCTGTGGTCCCAGTTATTCAGGAGGCTGAGGTAGGAGGAGTGCTTGAACCCAGGAGTTTGAGGCTGCAGTGAGCTATGATGGCACCACTGCACTATAACCTGGGTGATAGTGTGAGACCTGGCCTCCAACAAAGAGAAAAAAGTCTGATTTAAGGTTCATTTAGAATGATTTCTAAACGATACTTTATAAATCCATTGTCTTAGTACACAAAAGGAGTTTTATAGCTTTATCACCTACACTATAGCTGTGTCAGTGGCTTAAAAGGTAGACAACCTTAAAATTTGTGAACCTATTAACAGCTACTCCCATTAAGTGATGTCACACTTGTAGATTTTCAGCTTTATTTTTCTGAAAATCTTTATCAATTGCTAAGGCTTTCTATTGGGTTGTATCTGCTTTTTCCCACAATTGTTTGGTGCTGATTCTACTTTGGTAATTCCATTATACTGAGGAAAATGTACCAACACAATTTCTGAGTTATACTATCTTTATCGCCCTATCTACCATTTGTGCAGGAGATAATTCACAGAAAAAACAAAGCTACTTTCCCGATAGTCAGCCAACTATGCTTAGACCATCCATTCCTTGCAATATTTTTGTGGCTTAATCAAATACCCATCCTCTTATAGGATCATTTGGTTTTAATACTTGAAGCATTAACATGTGTCTCCCAAATATCAGTTCATGTCTGAATTATATAACTCAGAGTATTTTGTGAAATAGGTAAGAGCTCAGAAACATGTTATTAAAGACCTAATTATTTTATCAATATTCTGATAAAACTATATTAAGAATATTATCTCTAGGGTTGTTAAGTCCTAAATAACTCTGCAAATTGCATAAATCCTCTGGATTTCTCAGAATAATGATGAATTTTCAAGAGTTGTTTAAATTGTATTTTTTGTAGGAAAAGTCGCCCTGGATTTTATTTCCCTACACTGTGTTACCAGAATCAGCAGGGTCGTATAGCTATTTGTTAGGGGACTTTCTCCACTTGCCACGTTAGTAGAACTTTCTCCATTTGCCAAACCGGAGCCAATTCCTCATCCACTTTCATCTCTCCCTCAGGAGAGCTCACTTCATTATCAAGTCATGAGGGAATCCAAGACAAAAATTAGAAAGAGACATCAGCTCATTTCTCTCTAGTTCCTTCCTACTTATGTCAAACAATGTTGACCCTGGGTTTCCAACACATGCCTGTCCTGTTTGCCATGAACTTTACGTAGGACCTTTGAGGTGAGGACTTCTACCTCTGAGGCTTCTGTTTTATACGGATTAGAAAATTTGGGTTTCAGAGAAGATGATGTTAGGAAGTGATCCATCCTCAACAGTGCAGGAGAAAAACACAATAAGAAATAATCGTATGCAATCAGACACATTTTAAATTAACCGATTATTCTCTAGCAGTTTGTAATTTCTACATTTCAAAGACCGTATTTCTTACACTTGATGCTTACTTGGCAAATTATTCAGCCCACATGAGATCAACCACCTGGAGAGTTAAAGAAAATCATTTTTTTTTTATGGGGAAAGATGGTTCCCATTGGTTGGTTCATATGTTATTCTCCAGATATCTGTGACTCCCAGTATCTATTCCTTTGACAACCTTGAGGCTGGCCTGTGGCCCCTGGTCTTTCCACCCTGGTCCTACCGAGGACCTCCCGTGTGACTCCCAAGACAAGTTCAGGAGCAGTTATTGAGCTTTCTTTGTCCTGTCATTTCTTCCACTCCAGTTCTTCGTCTTTTACAAATGCTGCCTGAAACAGACTCTTGGAGAAGCCTTGCTAGGGCCATGGGAACGGGATGCTTCTGCCAGAGGAGCCCTCAGCTCCTCTGTTTTCCAGTCACTGCAGCTACAGCAAGATGCTGGCTTGTGTGCCAAGCAGAGGAGACTGGTGTCCTCCCATCTGTGAGTCCCGTGTGTTCCTCAGGCCCCTGCAGCAGTGATCCTTATTCCTACACTCTCCGAAGGGCCCTATCAACTCTCCCTTCCACTGCTGAACCAAAAACTTTTCCTAAGGAGGATCAAACTTAGTCCAAATGTGCTTGGGGATGGATGATGACTTGGCCTTTCCCTCTGCTTCCTCTTAACACATATGAGACACACACATGTACAAATTCTTTCCTCCTACTATTTACTATAACCCTTTTCCCTGAAAATAGAGGCAAAAGTACTCACAAAGGAATCATTTGTGTGGTGGCCAGATGCTTGCTACATTAGTGATGGGTCCGGCTCGGCTCTATGTGTTATGTACCTACAGATTGCAAGGGCTTTGAATGACACTTTATTTCCCATTACCATGAAGCTAGAAATGATCCAAGATTAAGAAAACTGACACCATATTAAGAATGTTCATATGTTCACTCTATACTATTTACAGAGTGAATCTAAGTCTCATGAGTAGCACAGTTCTATGGCTTAGTTAACAAATGCGGGATATTTTCTTGAAACCAAAGAAAATGGAAAAATATGATGCCCAGTTTTAGTACAAGCAGTCCTCAAGTTACACACATCCAACGTATAGACCACTTGCACTTACAAGTGGAGGCAATGATAGTAGATTCCCAAGTTACAAACACCCGACTGATATATAAATTATACTTATGAATGGAGGCTATTACAGTAATAATAAAGGCACCTGTTCCAACTTACATACAAATTCAACTTAAGAACAAACCTACAGAACCTATCTTATTCATAACCTGGGGATTGCCTGTTTTCTTCCAAAAATTTTTTTCCTTTTTCTTAATGTATTTTTAAAGACTAATTTTCCTATTTCATCATTTTTTATTTTCCTTCATTTCTTATCTTTTGCCTTTAACTCCCTACTCTGAGAGGTCAGAGATAGAGGAAACTGTATGAATTTAGGGGGTGATAAAGGTGGCCTTTCTAAACATTGTACAAAAGATTGATTATTCAATAAAGGGGATTGGGACAACTGGCTAGCCATTTGGAAATAAAATGAAACTACAGCTTTATCTTACTCCTTGCTCAAAATGAATTCTAGTCAGTTCCAAAATTTGAGCATAAAAATGAAATCATTAAAGGTCCAGAATAAGCTTGGTGATTAAAAAGATAAGTGTAGAGTCTCTGTAAGTATTATGAAAATGAGAAGCTATAGATAATGTATTGATAGATTAAACTAAACAAAAATGTAAAGTATCTTCCTAGGCAAAAATGTCCTCAGGAAAAAAAAGGTAAAAAAGACTAAAAAAATTTGCAAATAAAAGACAAAGAAAATAATTTCTATAAATCATTTACTAAAGGAGTAGTAATGTATAAGAAAGTAATCATTGACAGGTATTTCAAAAACCCAAATGTAGTAAACTTAAAAAGCATGACTTTTAATTTGTAAAAGGTAATAATGAAAGGAAATCAAGTTCGTATGGTATGAAATGTCATTTTAAAATCAGTCTTGGAAAATAATTTGAAAGTTTGACCAGAACTGATATTGAGGAAAGCTGGGGCAATAGGCATGGAACTACACTTTGCTAGTGATAAAAATTTGTCTAACTTTGTGGTTCAACAACTTAAAAAGATTTGTACGTTATTCTGAAGATATGAAGTCATTATTGTAAAATTACTAACAGTTATATATATATAAAGATGTTAAAGGCTCTTTTATAGTGATACAAAATATAGACACTTTCTCTATGACTTTTAATGGAGAAATGACTTTTAATGGAAAACCTGTAAAGTGTCCTATTAGGGTACACAAGATTTTGAGTGCTGTAATTGCATGGTGGGTTCCAAAAGCTGGAGGAAAATGCTACCTTGGTACATCTTCTCTTTGTCTTCCCCAGTGTGAATTGTATGGAAAATGGTGTGTGTGTGTGTGTGCGCGCGAATGGGGAGCAGCAGATGAGAGCAAGAAAAGTAATTGTAAGAATTAGAACTGCAGCCTTTGAGGCATTCAAGAGATGATTAAGAACTTGAGTTATCTTTGGAAACAGAAAAGTAAATGCTGTATGCTCTCACTTAGAAGTGGGCCCTAAACATTGGGCCAGGGTGCACAGAGTGGTATAATGGACATGGGAGACCCCACACTCAAAGTGGGGAGGAAGGGAAAGAAGGGGGATGAAAAATGACCCAGGCGAGACGATCCACACCCTTCAGATGACAGATAAACTAAAACCCAGGCTTTACCACTGTACAATATATACATGTAATGAAATTCAACTTGTACCCCCAATTCTATGAACTTTTTTTAAAGAAGAAGCAAAAAGAACTTGACTTATCTTGAAATTGCTTATGATTGTTTTACTCTTCTTTAACTGGTCTAACTTTTAGATTGGACATCTTTATCAGAATGAAAGGAAATTCAAATTGCTGAAAGGAAGTAAGAAAAAAATACGTAATTTTCTTTATAATAAAAGAAGAAAAATTTCAGGTCCAAAGTATTTAAGGGATTTGGTCAAAGTTAAGAGCAAAACTGGGGATGGAAACCAAACTCTGTTGCCCTGCCTCACCACCAAAATCTTTGTTTTCCTAATAGCCCAATGGGAGCTTTAGCAGAAGTGCTGAGATACATAGACTATAGATCTTCCAAAAGACTGTGATTTTCAGTTCCAACTCTGTGTTTATTCATTGTTAAAATATGAAAGTAAAAATTAAAGTATTCATCCTCCTTTTTATTCACATAAGCACAACAGGAATTTGTCTACAATGTGATGATATTGAAAATGGGACATCGTTTTACATTTTTTGCAAATCTTTTTATTGTCTTGCTTAATAGAAGAAATTCTCATATCTTCTTCTTTGCTCAATATCTTGCAATAAGTTGCAGTTGGTTAAATCATAAGAAGAAAATTCATCTTTGCACAGACATGTAGTTGGAAAAGAGTGAAGTATTTTGTTAACCTTTTTATGTAACTGTGAATGTTCTTCTTTGATACTACACCAAACAGGACATGTGGTAGTTTCTTAACAAGAAGTTGCAATGAGTAACCTGAAATCACATCAATGGAATTCTGATCCTCAGTTACACTGAAATCCATTAGTCTCTATCTTATACTTTAAGTGAATCTTTTATCCAAGCATAATTTTGTAACATCATACATCGGTCATTTGGAAAATATTGATTCACTGAGGTATACACAGTTTCCAAATGCTGATGTATTGCATTTTACAATATTTAGAAAATCACATGCTAAAATCATCACCGGTTCTTCAGAAAAGCTTAAATATTGGAAAGCTGTCAAAGTCTTTAGAGTGAATGCAAATTTTCCAAAATTCTAATTTTCACTTGAAAGCTTGAATTTTATTATTGGCAACAAATATTGTCAAATGTTTTCCTTGAAGTGGCTGGCTGGATCATTTGGGGGAAATGCATGCCGAATACTCACATCGGAAATAACCACCCTTAGCCTGACAATTGCTCTTTTGCCTAAGGGTGATGCTAGGTGAAAGGGCAGTTAGTTAAGTTCGCAACAATAGCACAAGCACTTTCCTTGAGATCAGCATGGTGCCTTCAGTATGCAACAAAAGTACTCTGTATTCATTTCCCATTTCATCAGACTGAATAATAAAAAGCCATGCATTTGAGACATACATTTTCTAAGATTAGTAATTTAATTTAATAAAATTAACAATGCTTACATCTTCATCAAGGGCATTCTTAAATGAAACTGGTCTTTTTAAAATTTAAAGACAAGTATGAAACAAAGTTTACCAAAAAAGAGAAAGATAGGTTTACAGAATAAGCAGCTTTGCAGAGAAAGATACAATTGCCATAGATTACTAGCTGGGCCTCAATCATTGTGACAAAAGAGCAAAGTGGCAAAGAGGCTGAAACTGGCTTTTTTGTTAGATTTGCCTACTGGGAGTTTGCGATGGTAGAAAATACAAGGAGTATTGATACAAGCTGGTGCCGTGACTTGCTTTGCGCTAAGGTGTCAGCAGTATTACGAACCACCATCAGTACTTTTGCACCATCGGTGCAAATATGGCGAAAAAGCAACAAAAGTATTATTACTATAAAAATTGTTCTCACTTCTAAAATCCTGGAAAGGGTGTCAAGAAAGGATCTGTAGGCTATACTTCAAGAATCCCTAGTTTATGGTAATAGTAGATATTAGAGGTGAGGGAGTGATAAAAATTCTTATAGGTCTTTATTCAAATACAAAGGCAGAAAGTGATCGACACCGGCAGTTACTCAATGATATTAGTGTAGAGCTATGTAAAATTTCCCTTTATAATAGGAACTATTTATCTTTTTATTTAACCTCCTCTTCCTCTTCAAAACCCTGTCTACATAATTTAATTTTAGAAGTTATGATCTCTTCAAAGCACAATGATCGATATCATGCACACGTGCCCTGTGCTCCACTGGCAGCCATCCCCTCCTTCCGCCTGTGGCAAGGATGCAAGTGCTCCTCCCATAAATTGAAGACTGAATCCCATCAGTCCTCACGTGCTCAGTTATTCTTTATTTTTCTTTTATTGTCTTCTTCTTGTAGCGCCCATCCCTATTCACTTGATCATTGCCATCAGCAAGTAAACACTTTCTTCTGTCTTCTACCTTTAAAAAAAGTGCCAAAGTAAACTCTACCCTCTCAATGTTTTCTAGGTGACAAGGTCTCATCCCAAAGCTGTACTCACTTTGCTCTAGTTTGGTGTCCACCCTGGCGTGCTACTGAAATCACTCCTATAAGGACACCTAAGAAATCCGTGCTGTCAAAGCCTTGTGGTCTTCGTTCTTCTGAGCACTAGGAATCAATCAACACAGTCCCCAGTGTTTCTTCTTCTTTCAGAATACCATGGAGCCCACACAAGTTTTAGTCACATCGTTTGCTTTGAACAGATAAAGTGAAAATTTGTGAGTATGCCCTTCACACATCCTTCTCTCCCCCTGCCACGTGCTTTATTTCCCTTGAGTTTAGTAGCACAATTCACAATCACAAAGGTTTGAAACAACCAAATATCCACCAATACAGATTAATAAAATGTGGTATATGTAGACCATGGAGTACTACTTGGCCATAAAAAATAATGGTGAACTAATATCTTTTGTAACAACCTGGATGGAACAGGAGACCGTTCTAGTTGAAGTACGGGGAGACTGGAAAACCAAACACCATATGAACTCAATGTTGAATTGTTTCTTCTTCTGAATGTAGAAACCTTCCTCTCTCCTGACTTTACCCTTCACTGGCTCTTCTCCCCTTCCACCCTCTAAATGTAGAATTCTTCAGGGCCTGGTTCTGAGCTCTTTGTTCTTCTCTGCCCTCTTTCCTTCCATGACCTATGACAACCCCAAGCTGGTGTCCTCACATTTCTACTTCTGGCCCAGCACTTTTCTCTGACTACTATTCTGATGTTTTCAACTACTTTCGCAGCAACAACATTTGGGCCTGAACGACTTTCTGAAGTCTCAAAATTTTTGTTTGTTCTCCTCAACTCTCCCATCTCCTTTGCCATAGCCAGTGGCACCATCTTTTTGCATTTGCTCCAACCAGACGCCTGGGCATCACTGCATGTTCTTCCCCTTCCCACAGGCTCAGATCGTCAACGTTTTTAGGGTTTTATACTCAATTAGTATCTAGGTTAGATATGTTTAGTTTTGTCTTAAATGTACTCTGCAGTGTAAGTTATCTGCATGCACACATTCCCCGTATGTTTCTCTACTAGTACTTTGGTGCTTTCTGTGAGTCAAAAGATGCAGCCCAGGTGCTTCTTGTCATGGGTGGGTCAAAATTCATAGAATCAGAAGTGCACATGTAAGCCTTAATTTGCAAAGGGACCACCTTCCAGAGTTCTATTTCGTAAAATTATGCCTCTACATTTTTAACTAAGACACAACATAGAACACTTTAAGGGACTAATAATTTTGGACATGTTTTTAATTTTTTAGATACATAAGTGAGCATTATTGCTAAGTAATCTTCATGGCCATTGTCTCAACATTCCTACTTATCTCAGACAAAACACTTTCATAAAAATTGCTTCACTGTCTATTAAGCAAAGTGAAGGCAGTGAAATGCCACGTAATCTTCTAGAACTAATAAATGACACCATTTGTGCCTCTTCTCTCCAGCGTCACACTGCCCTTGGTCTTTAGATGATTGACACTATTCTTTTCACAAGATAGAATGTTTCCCTGCTGAAGTTTTGTTTCAACCTTAATGTCCTCACACTTTGTCTTAGAGGCACCACGCTGCAGATGATATAAATAAATTCACATAGAATTTGGGGATCAAACTTAAAAAAAAAAAAGAACAAATGAAAATGCTTCCCAAACTGTTAAACTGACTTTTCCCTTTGACATTTAAGTGCTAATAGATGAATGATAAATCTATTTAAAAATATGCTTTTGGCTTCTACACATTCCCACTCATATCACTAGGTGTTCACTTACCTGCACAGTGAGTGTGGGGCCTGGCAGAGCTACACAGTGGCCAGTGGCACTGTCTCTGTTTCTTGGTGTGTTGGACATCAGGGGTAAATATTTCTTTCTCTCAATGTTTTTTGCTCTCTGCAACTGACTGCTTCACCTGCCTTTCATTATAAAAGCAGAGAATTTTATTTTTGCTCTTTCTGATGGAACAAACATTTTGATTTTTAATGAATTCATGAAAATACTGATAAAAGATTTATCTCTTTCTTTAAATCAGAAGCTGGTTTTTAAAAACCCAACTCTCATTAGAATTAGAGAATATGAATACTATCCTATAGTGATGTTTAAGGGATGTGTGACTTTTTATGACATCAGTTTCAAATAACATACCTTGTTGTTTTTTCTAAATATGATTTGCAAGGGCCAACGAAGTGCTGGGAAATAATAATAATAATGTTTATTATAACCAATTCCTGAAAATTATTTGATTGAGCTCCGTGAGAACTTTAAATTGTAATCATTAATGAAACTATTTTTACCTAACATTTGTAGTATGTCAAATAAATCAAAATTGTTTGCTTATTTAGATCTATTAAAAAAGAGCCATCAGTTAAAACCAACTAGTCAAATGGCTCAGAGGATTTTTGGCCACTGCCAGGTTTGAACTCACCACCTCTGATATATGGGGCCAGCGCCTGACTCCTTGAGCCACAGGCACTGCCCAGGGTTTGCTATTTTTATATAGCAATTAGTCACTATAGAAAAACTGAGGACACTGGGTATGCATAGGGTTTTGATTGCACCATACATTCTGAACCTGAAAGCACAAAGCAAACTAAAAGAATCTTTGGAGATGTCTGTCATGTGGGTTACTAGTGAGGTAATCAAACGGAGACTGACACACCCATAAACCAAATTACATGTCATTTACTTAAGAGGAGTTTTTATAATGCTTCAATATTCTTATTTATGTTGAGTACAAATCAGGCAGGTGATTACTTAGTTATTTTAAGGAAAAATTACTATCTAATATGCCAGACCACTGGAGAAAAAAGTGGACGGGGATTATGATCAGTAAGCCTTGGTCGAATCACCAGCCAGGTCTCATAGCCTCATTTTTATATACAGTCCCTAAAGCAAAGCTTCATCAAACAATATATATTTTATTTATTTTGAAATATGGAGATCTCTAACTGATCTATGAGGAAACTCCTGGCCTAGTGATGAAAAGGTTGCCAGTGTCAGCATGGCCAGCGTGCCAAGGCAGAGATGCTTTCTGAAAGCAATAAAAACCAGAATCCCTTCTTGCTTCTTTTTATCTCCCCTTTGTGTTAAGTCTATTTGATTTTGCTATCAGTGTGGCTTATAATTTTCCAAGTGCAATGAAAAATAATTCTCTGACTCTGTACTCAATATCTAAAGGAGTTTCAAACCAACAAGGGGGATGGATACCCCCTCTTTTTTTAATTGTATGAAAGATATGCATAGACTGTGTAGGATGAGTGTAAGGAGTGAAATGCGTAAAGAAAAATCCCTGTCAAGTGCTCTGTACTTTGCTATTTGCCCATGGCAATGGACAGTCTAGAGATAAGGGGGAGGGGAGAGAAAAACCCCAAACCCAGCAATCCCAGAAATCTCTCGGTAAGCAGTAACCGAGGGCAAAATAACATGCAGCTGACTGATATAAAATGAGGCTACCTTGCAAATTTAGGGTCCAATTCTCTTTGCCCCTCTCCTGTTGAAAACCAAACAATTTTTTTCACATAGCTTCCAACTGCAGAGCCTGTTGAAAACTCATTATCTTCAAATAGGATTACATTCCGTTAATATGAGAACATGCATATTACAATATCTGGTAAAAATCAAAAGTTCCAATTTGCTCACTACATGTAAATCCAATTCAAAATATTTCCATAACATATATCTGCTGGATGTTACACTATTTGTGTGTCACTCTGGAATGGATTAACTCCATGACAGGCTAGGCTCAGTTTTTCTGCATTTGGTGTTTTTAAACAGTTTATATTTGTTATCATATCAAAGACAGGCTTGCAGTTTTCAAAAGGAAGAAGAGAACGCAGCGCCCAAGGCTCCTTCAGCATTACATTTCTTATTCCATTTTATCTTTCTTGGTTTTGACTAATGTCAGTAACAGCTACTGGTAATAAACTGCTTGTTACAGCCTGCTGTTGCCTTGAAGCCTGGCTTTGATACATTGTCAGCCAATCGGAAGCATTTCCTGATTACATTTCCAAATTGCTTGTTTATTGATCGAGAGTTAATAAAGCAAAAGACAACTTTACAGCTTAAATTAAATGAAAGTTTCCTTTGATGTTCAAATTATCCAATCAACCAACAGGCAGTGAAATGTAAGCATTTGAAAGTTTTATCTGAAAAGAAAAAAACATGTATGAGATGAATGGATCTTAGTATAGACACAGTAGCTAAGTGCTAATGAATAATATGTGCAACTTGGCATACCGCAATTTCATTTATTTCTCCAGTAAAGGAAATGATGTTGTTATTCAGTCCACCCCACTCCTCAAATCTCAACAAGGAAAAGTACTTCAAGGATTTTGTTGTTTCTTGCAACTGGAAACATTTTAGTAAATAAAAGGAAATATATACCTAACTTCACGATTTATCAAAGTTCTCATATTTGGAAATGGTCACACGTGGATGCTATCTAACTTAGATACTATCTTGAGAATATCACAGTGTAGATGTTTGGATGATATACCTGGTAAGTTAAGCCATTTATTAATTTGTATTGTTTTTCTTTTAGAAACTGGGTCTCACTCTGTCACCCAGGCTAGAGTGCAGTGGCACCATCTGAGCTCACTGCCTGCAGCTTTGACCCACTGTGCTCATGTCATCCTCCTGTGTAGCTGGGACTGCAGGTATATGCCCCATGCCTGGCTTCTATTTTTATTTATATATATTTTGCTGAGACTGTGTCTCACTGACTTGCCCAGGCTAGACTTGAAATCTTGGTCTCAAGCAATTCTTTTGCCTCGGGCTCCTGCCCAAAGTGCTGGGATTACAGGCATGAACCCCATTACCCTGTGCAGTTGAACTATTTGGGCTCTGAAAACTTTAGTAGCTCTTCACATCCCTTTATCAAGGTTAGTTGCTCTTTGATCAAAGCAAGAATGGACATTTGAAAGTGGAACTGTGGGCTTGGCAGTGGTTACAGCGCCAGCCACATACACTGAGGGTGGCAGGTAACCTAACCCAGGCAAGCTAAACAATAATGACAACTGCAACAAAAAGTAGCCAGATGTTGTGGCGGGCACCTGTGGTCCCAGCTACTTGGGAGGCTGAGGCAAGAGAATTGCTTAAGTCCAAGAGTTTGAGGTTGTTGTGAACTGTGACACCACACACTCTACCGAGGGCAACGGAGACAGATTCTGTCTCAAATAAAATAAAATAATGATAATGATAATAATAATAAAATTGGAACTGTGTTTACATTTCAATGGAAGCCAATATTTGGCCACATATCTAATTTTTGGCCAAATCCAGGAACTGTTTCTCACTTCTTTCAATCCCCATCTGCTCACACTCAGAAAACATTTAGCAAAACCCTGTCAATTTACCTCCAAACATTTTGAATCCATCTAGTCCATCTCTTTCCCTGCAACCTCTTGGACTAAGCAACTGTCATCTCTTGTGGACCTATGTTTTCCTCTACTTCTTCTTGGCTGCCCTATGATCAAGGCAGCCAGACTGATCTTTATAAACATGCTTCGGGTTGTGACTATTTATTATCCAAATGGCTTCACCTTGCACTTGAAATCAAATGTAAACTCTTGTTCTAATTCCATGACAAAGTGTCACCCCTGCTTTTGACCATTACTTCTAACATATACCAAGCTCATCCTTGCAACAAGGCCTGGACCTTCAGTTTTCCCCACGCCCTAAATGCCTCCCTACATTATTTCACGGGCAGCTGCTTATTTTCACCCAGGTCAGAACTCACATTCCAGGGCCTGGCATGATGACTCACAGATGTAATCCCATCACTTTGGAAGGCAGAGCTGGAAGTGTCACTTGAGGCCAGGAGTTTGAGACAAGCCTAGGCAACATAGAGAGAGTCTGTCTTTACAAATATTGCAAAGGTTAGCTGGTGGCATGTGCCTATAGTCCCAGATCTTGGGGGGCAGAGGCAAAAGGATTGCTTGAGTGCAGGAGTTTGAGGTTGCTGTGAGCTATGATGTGCCACTGCACTGCACACTACAGTCTAGTCAACAGAACAAGACCCTCTCTCTAAAAATAAACAAAACAAAACAAAATCTCACTATCCAGCTCTTCAGAGATCGTCCTCGAGAATAGCCACTGGCATTTTCCAGGTACTCACTAACATACTACCCTTTTGGATTTTCTTCAGAGAAAGGAAATACCTAATTTGTTTATTTAAAAAAAATCTGGGTCTCCTCCCATCCCAGCCCCCCAGATATAAGTTTTCTCAGGACTGAATCTTGTCTGGCTTTTTCACTGGTGTGACCCAATGCCTACACAGTGCCTGGTAGAGTATGTTCTCAGTAAATATCTGTTGAATGAATGAATTCGGCTTCACATTCACAGAAGTGGTGAGCTCTCAGCAGGTGTATCTTGGCTGCTGTTTGATCTTCGGCTGTAACATGGCTCTTCTCCTTAATGAATCCCACCCTGCCTTTAAACCCCACACAAGTCCCACTGGCTCGTGAAACCTTTCCCAACAGCCTACTCCACAGAGATCACCCCCCTTCCTGAACTATTATATATAATTTATTGTACAAACCAGGTTACTTTTGAGAGTGAAAGTAGGCACTATTAATATTTTTTGCAGGGCCAACAGACATAAACTGGAATTGTCCTGGGAAAACCAGGATGTATGGTCCCCAATCCACATGCCACTTCTTCATCCCTTAATATATATAAATTTCAACTGTAGTTTTTCAGAGGTATGCTGTCTTTTCTCTTACTAGAACGTACATGCTTAATTGTATTTAATGACACTTAGCATATCAATGGACTCTTAGGTGGTGCTATGGAAATGTTTATTGTTTCTTACTGTGTTCACCCAGTAATACCAAACCCTTCTTTTTCTCTGTGTTGCAATTATGGAATTCACTTAGTTAGAGGAAATTGCTTTAAAAGGGAGAAATTCTTTTATGCATCATACTAGGTTTGATATCTAAGTAAGTATTTTCTAGTTCTTGTAAACTCAGTAAGAAATTTCAGGCTGAAAGCTGCCTGGAAAGTTTTGTGTATTTCATTTGCCTGGAATACTGTGCCCCCCCCACCCCCAACCCGTCTTCCTCTGACTAATTGCCATATACTCTACAGACCTCCGCTGCTATGTCCCTTTCTCCCCCACTTGCGGGGGAGTGTCACTGTCCAGAACTGCACAGTATACTGTCCTGCCCCTCTGGGCCATATCACACTCAACTATATGGAAACTGTCTGTTTCCTTTCTGCTTCCCCAAGGGGCTGAGATGAGCCCTGTGAGAGCAATTGCCCCGTCTCTTTACTTCACCTTTCTGTCCTCCGGGTTGAGCACAATGCTTGTCTTTATAGTACAGTCATCTTTGCCGAATGAATTAAGTGAACGAGGACATTTGCCATTCGTATGTTAGGTTTCTGGTGTAATAAGAGAAAAATGGATCTGAATATTATCATCAGATGATTTCAGATAGCAAAAGATTATTTTTGAATGAAAATACCCTAGTCCAACCTTCGAACTAAATTATTTAATCCAGCAATTGTGACTGTAGTCAATGGACCTCATGTACATATGCCAAGACTTTTTAGTTATTTTTATTCTTATTTTTAAATCAAAGATTTAATTTAATTTTATTTTCTGCATTACAATTTGCTGTAATTCATCAACTTCCACCTCGTAAGTTTAAAGACGCTGACCTCACACAGCTAGTTAGTAAGGTCCGTGCGTTAAGCACTCGCTTATCCAGCAAAGAGGTTGCCCAGCCGCTGTTCTCCCATGACCACTGCTCACTGCTACCTGAACATTTTAAAGTGCAGATGAATTGTTTCAATGGAGACAAGTATAGTTTTTCATTATATTTTCAATTACTGAGACTTGCATGTTTTTTTCACCTAGATAACTTATGGTCATTAGAAAACTATTGTCTTATAGACTATGATATAATCCATATATTATGCCAAATGCCCATTTGTCCCTGCAACAAATTCATAGACACATTATTGACTATATTATATAAATCATGACCATAAGTTTCAGTGTAAGAGATTTACTTGTCTCTTTCTTAAAAAGCAAGAAACATCCCACAGTTCAGACTTATAGAAGTAGTGCCTCTTTTGAAATAATTTAAAACTAAAATGCTATCCTGTCTGCAAAACTATAAATATTTCCAGTCCATTTTACAGAACGTTAAAGCGGTTATAAATATATTATCTCCCAGTACATAAGCATTATGGCACTGAGGCCTGTTTTTTTTTTAAAAAGTAATTGCCACATTGGCTCATGGAAATATCTAGGATTATTTTTCTTATCTCTGAATGTTAGAAAAATTAAACCAAATAAGGGGGGAAAGCAGAGGAGAAAAAGAAATTTTACAAAATGACAACTCTCATGAACTAAAAGGACGAACAGAAAGGTCTTCATTCAATTCAGTAAACTAAGTCTTTTGTGGAATGAACATTTATGGGTAACTAGGTTAGGAAAGTGTTCTTCTAATAGGTCAAACTCACAAGTATGTAGAAATAATTTCCACATTTTATAAGGAAAAGACAGACTTTGAAATGAATTGACTGTTTAAAAATCACATACCAAGTTTTATCCAGAATATTTAAGATAGGAGTTCTGATGAAATAAAATCTTCAGTGGCATCAACATTAAAAATTATAATCCTGTGGATGTCACTTATTTTTCTGAGGTGAAGAAAGGCAACATGATTGGCAGATATGCACACTGACAGGCTTAAATGAGAAACTATGAACAATTTAAGTGACCAAAACGTTCCCCATGGGAGCATAAAAACATGATTTTCAAATTGATTCAACTTGTAGTGTATTTCCTAGATGGAAGAAGTACACTTTATTCTATAGCTTGTTCAACTGCTTTTTAAATAAAATATTTCCTCATCATAAAAAAAGATGGCTTTTCAATGGCACCGGCTGCTTTGTAGCATGGCTTAACAAATGTGTTTCTAAGACCTCTGTCAATTATTCCATCAAATTATAGTATCTCCAAATCTACATATCAAACTTCAGGATTTCATTTTTTCACTTCCTGCTCAAGTCTATCTACTTCAGCTCCTAAAGTATCAATAATAATTTCTCCATGTTTAAGCATAAAGGGTTCTAGTTCTTCGGGATTTTTCACATCTTGAATTTCTTATAGCATGTGGTCAAATTTTTGTCTTTCCAAATGTGACCTTGTAAGGACTAGTTCATCAAAATCTACTTCTGCCTTAAATGTTACCTACCTGATCCCAGATTTGTAGTTTTTAACCTCATGAATTGCCTTTATTGATGGGTCATTCTCCAGAAGCTCAATAAGCTGTTGAACTTGTTTGGGCTGGATAGATGGGTCTAAGAGTGCATCTGTGTTAGTGTAGATGGGGAACGCTGAGACTACTTAATAAGGTGCCCACACTCAAATAACCTAGGATGTCAGACAGTGGACTGCCTGTTGTAGAAGGAAGGAGCATGCAAGTGGCTGCTATTACCACTCCCAAGACTGCTGCAGTACCTTCCAATAACATTAGTATTAAGGTCAGGACTTTACATTATTTCCTTAAAAAATGGCATTCCTTTGGCCTGAGAACATCTATGAAGTTCATTTACAGCAACAATAAGTGTTGCTCCTTCAGGTAGCAACAATCCTGCTACAATATGGTGTATTCATAGAAGGGACCCCATTAGTTGAGGATGAAGCAACCCCTGACTCCATAGTACCACAACAGTGCTACACCCATTATGACAATAACAACACCACCAATTAGTGAAGAAACATAGCACATATTTGAAAATCCACACAAAGGGGAGGGATCTAGAGTTTGAATAGACTTACTGATGCCCAAAAACTAGTAAACCCTGATTACAAGTGTCAGATACCAAACGGATAGCATTTGAGAACATCCCTGCTGAACCTGTAATCAATCCAGGCAAGACATGTAAGGAAACAGTTTATCATAACCATTTTCCCTGGCCCAGAAAAGAATACTGATGCCATTCTGGAGTGTGGCTTTGTGTTTTTCCCCCAAATATGATGCTTTTTCCATTCTGAAGGATTGTAATCCCACATGTGTGGACTACAACTTGACCTAACTCAGTTATGAACATGGGGGACTATGTGAAATTATGTTTGAAAAGCTTCCAAACGTCACTAAATTTCTCCATTCCTGGTGGTCGCTGAAGCTGTGGCTGCCACTCTGCTGTGCAGATGGAGCTGGCACTGTGGGAACAGCTGCATTTGTGGGTTGCACTCCAGCAGCGAAGCCCGGTAACATCCCAGGGAGGGGGACAGAGCTCTCTGCTTGAACACCACGTCCTGTCTCTGTGCCACCACTGGTACCACCTGACTCCATAGACTGGACACCAGCAAAACTGCCAAGCTTTTTAAGATAAATTAATTGCTAAGAATTTTAATATCTGGATGCAAAAAATCCTCCCCGCTGTGGCCATTTAACTACCCAAACTTTAATTGTTAATAACTTTAGAGTGGTAGGGTTGCGTAAAAGCAGACCCACAGGAATTTGTTCACAAAACTGTGTTCTTTTGTGTAGTAGCAGGGAGTTGCAATAATTCTAGCATTTGATACTCCATAAACCATTATTTTAAGATGAATCTGGATAAAAGTTGAGTTATTCTCACTTCTTAATCATGCATAAAGCAATGCAATGATAAAAATTTACTTAGATGTACTTTAAAAAACAATCAATTGTTTTAGTAAGTGAAAATACCTCTAAAGATTCTGCTACTACTTTCCAAAAGCAAAATCTCATAGGAAATATGAGTTAATGTGTTAGAACTTATATTTTTATGTGCATTTCTTCTGATGACTTTGAAACCCTTTAAAAGCATTTCCTAAGAAAAGAATAGTCCTAGTTATTAGATAGTACGCATTGAATGATTTTTACTCCCTTCTGTTTCGACAATGAATCAGAAAAATTGATATTGGGCTTACTAAAAATCAGGCAGATCGAAAGTTAATGTCATATCCTTCAATCTCTACAGAGTCAATGTAATAATAATAATTATAATTACTGCTAGTAACAGCTAACACTATCAGAGAACTTATTACATGTCAAGAACTTTTGTAATTGTGTTACGTCTTTTGATTGCCTTATGCCACAAACATATGAGATAAGAATAATATTGTCACCAACTGGGAAAGCAAATCACATGAACATTAAATAACTTTGCCAAAGTAATCTGTGGACTGCCAGACAGTCTGGATCCTGAATCCACAATCTTAACCACTTCACAGGCACAGAATCTGATTGTGTACACCCTATGCTTTTGCGTGAAAACTTAACTCTTGCTTTTATCTTTTCTAGTCTATATGTTTATTTTCCCTTCTTACTGGCGTCTCCATCCGTAGGAGGAGAAAGTTTGTTATACTCTGTATATCTCAATATGCTGTGCGATATTCTTCTTTTGTATTATTAAGTCATTTGTACATAGATCATGAATACATTTATGCCATTATGGGATTCAATGTATTGATTATTTGTACAAATTGGAGTGCTTATATCCTACTTATCAATATAGCCTTTACCCCATTTACCCAGTTATAGCATTAAGACATTTGTCTTCTATGCCTGATAGATCCAACTTGTACTTGCAATATGCTCCATAGATTTGGTCCCCCTACTAACCCTCCCACTACCAACCCCCCCCCCCCCCCCCCCCAACCAGGAAAAATTTAACCAGATAAATGTTGTAAAAATTAAAAATTTTTTTGCCGT
>CAUYON010091095.1:0-17240 GCA_963573935.1 Arctocebus calabarensis
TACTAGGGAGGCTGAGGCAAGAGAATCGCTTAAACCCAAGAGCTGGAGGTTGCTGTGAGCAGTGTGACGCCACGGCACTCTACCCAGGGCGATAAAGTGTGACTCTGTCTCTACAAAAAAAAAAAAAAAAAAAGAAATAAAACAGCTAAAGTTATGGAAGAAGGCTTCATAATCAAATTTTTACTTTAGGAAGATCTCATGGGCTACTAAGTATCAAAGAGTAAGAAAGCACTACATTTGGCAAATATACCCAAGGATGTTGAAAATTGAAAAATGCGAATGGAGGTAGGTGAATGAATTTGAGCATCAGTAAAATTGGGAGATGGAATGTAAGATGTGAGGAGCTAGGGGAAGTAAGGGCAACAACCAGATTTGCGATCAGAAACTAGGTGGGTGATATTGCCACTTACAAAGTTATCGAATCCCAGCAGAAATTCAAGGAGAAAACTCCACTCTGAGGTGCGGAATGTTAGGTGCTTATAGCACCTTCAAATACAGAAAGCCCACTCTCTATCACTAAGTTCATGTGTGTAGTTCTTGGATGAGAAATCTGGAATGGGGACAAAGATGGGGGACTCGGCAGCAAAAATACAGTAACTTAGGTTCCAAGGACAGATGCTATTTCTCAGGAGGAGTGTGGAGTATGAGAAGAGAGTCAAAGAGTAGATAGGAACACTAAGGCTTAACAGGTGAAGAGAAGGAGGAGGATCTACCAATTACACTACAGAGGAGTGACCAGAAGCTAGAAGAAGAAACAGATGTGTGTAGTAATAGACGTCAAGACAACATAACACTTAGGAAGGAGGGAGTAGTTACCAACAGCAGAGAGGTCAAATAAGAGAAGGATGAACAATGCCCTTTGGATTTGTTACTAGGTGTGTAATTGTTACCCTGAGCTTCCTCATCCATACAAAAATGCTCTAATATCTATACACATGGTTGTGATGAGAATACATGGAGGTGAAACACCTCATACCGCATGAGGCAAACTAGGCACTACAAATATGCTCTGTTTATTACCACGTATCTTAGGCATGTCAGATGGGCAGGCCAAAGGAACAAAGAGAACAAGAGGTGAAAGTATGAAACAGGACCTACAGTCTGGAGGCTGCGCACAGTAGCTCACACCTGTAATCCTAGCACTGTGGGAGGCTGAGGCCAGAGGATCCCTTGAGATCAGGAGTTCAAGAACAGCCTGAGCAAGAGCAAGACTCCATTTCTAGCAAAAATAGAAAAATCAGCTGAGCGTTATGGCAGGCACCAGTAGTCCCAGCTACTTAGGAAGCTGAGGCAGGATTGCTTAAGCTCAGGAGTTTGAGGGTGCTGTGAGCTAGTCTGAGTCCTCATTACTCTAGCCTGGGGCAAAATAAGAAAAACATTATAGTCTGAATATCTGTGTCCCCCCCCCAAATTCCCATGTTAAAATCCAATCCTCCTCACACATGATGGCAGTACTAAGAGATGGGGCCTTTGGGAAGGAATTAGAGCACGAGATGGATCCATTTGAGTGAAATTAGCACCCTTCTAAAAGAGGCCCTTGGGAGCTTGTTTGTTCCTTTTGCTTAAAAGGACATAGGCCAAAGGTGCTGTCTATGAACCAGAAAGTGGGCCCTCACAGAAACTGAACATGTCAGCACCTTGATCTTAGACTTCTCAGACTCCGAATTGTAAGAAATAAATATCTATTGCTTATAAGCTACCCAGTTGATGGTATTTTGTTATATGGCCCAAATGGACTGAGACAAATGTCCATGGAGTACAGCAGGCACTTTAAAAAAGGACAACTGAGAGGAGAAATTACAGTCTTCTTCTTTTTCTTCTATCCTTCTCTCAATGTTTCTTTTTCCCTCTTTCACTGAAGCTTTAGAATGTAAAACTTACTGATAACTTGTCAAAGAGACATGTTTAAGATAAGTAAAAAAATGTTCTGTAGAAATTAAATCTATTGATTAGTGATTTCAAAACTCTCCCAACAGGTTTTGAAATGGCAAGCCACATAATATTTATCAAATAGAAATATCCTAACTACATGATTAAGGAGACCTTTGAACTTACTTTCAGCTTTGTTTCTACGGTGGCAAATGCTAGTCACAGAGACATTCTCCAGATGGCATTCAACATATATCTTCCCATCAAGGATTGAAGTTCTATGTACTCTTTCTTACTCTTACCTTCTCAAAGACGTGGGTGGAACTGAGAAAACGCCAACGCCCGCCTGCATTTCTAGTATAGGAAACACTGTGTCTCCTACAAGAAAACATATTTTCCTATGCCTATAGCATAATTTCTTTCTAGGATAAGCCTCTTTGCATTAAGACTTTACACAAGTCTTAATGAACTCTCAGTACACAAAGCATTTATTATATTCCCTTCTCTACTTATTCTGTGTTGTATCAAATTCAAGGGTTCCTAGCAACCAAAAGTCCTAAATAATGAGGATCTCCACTTTCTTATACACATTTAGATAACCTTCTCTTCACTACACAATCTAGTAGTGGTTGGTGATACTGAAGCTAATCAGTGGTGAAGAGCCATCTTGCAGTGGAAACTAAACAATGAAAAACCAAAGGAGTGGTGAAGGAAGTTCGTCTTGTTCCAATCTTTGGGTGAGAGTATATAGGCAATGGGTGGGAGAAACTCTGGGAGGAAGGTTATACATATTGGTGCTATCTATCCTGAAGAATGCAAGAGACTCGGGAGAAGAATAGAGCAGTGCTACCTTCCGTGGAAGATCTTTCTGTCTGAGTGCTCTGAAGCAGGCACCTGGAACTACGGGGAAGCACCTCAGCTACATGGTGGCCAAGGTGAAGGCTGTTCTCTTCCATGTTTCATGTCTTCCCTGGGTTCTCCAGACATACCCTGCATGTACTCGAGGATCTTAATAACCAAAAGAACTAATTCACCATTTCTATTATAATCAAAAAGAAAGAGAAATGTGAATTGTTTTCCTCCTTTAGTTCTTGCTAAATGTCCATCAGAAAACCTAATTAGTATGACTATAAAAACTAAAAAAATCTATTTTTAGAATTTTACATTTTTCTTTAAATCTGCAGCTAACTTTGAAAGTGCCATGAGGTTTCTAATAGTCTGATTTCAAATTCCTTGTCCTTATACTATACTTCATGTCTATAGCAAAGAATGAGGGGAATCCAAGGACTGGAGGCTAAATGTTTTCCCTCAATTATCACCTTTCATCCAACACAGTAAAGACTGTGGAATTATTAATAGCCCAGCAGTTTATTAACGCTTTCTTTTACCTGCTTCTTTCACACCAGTGTAGCAGCCTATCAAATTCTCTGATACTGCCTTCTTTATAATAATGTCTTCCTAATACTGAAATTACTTTCCACTAACAGAGCTATACCTTTTGCCTTCTAATTTTCCAATAAAAAAGGTTTCCCGACTAAATGAAAATGAATTCTGTCCATCACCAACCTAGTCAAAAACCAAATGTAGCACAGAGAATTTAAAATAAAAAATCCCAAAGTTAGATACTTCATAACCTATAGAGATTTCTTAGAATAATGTAAATAATCTGATTCTCACTGCTCAAGAAAGATGAAATAACTTCTCTGAATCAAATCCCTAACAGGTAATGGAGTGCTAAGACTACAGGAGTGCCACCAAGTCTGGAAACTGGTGATAGTTTTTCTTTTTTTTAAAAATATAACAGTTACATGTAACAATATTCTCTTCCTCAAATGGTCATTTAATATTAACAGAATACCTCCCCTACAAATGAAAAGGGTGGGGAATGACTTTTTATTTAGACTAAATTTCTCAAACCTTGACCTTTGGAAAATTTATAATAAGATGCATATAAGATCATAAGTATACTTTATAACTGAGAGTAGATCAAAATATTCTTACTTACAACTGAAAACTACAACTCTAAGTGAATTCCATGAACGTCGTCTTGAAACATAAAAATGTCATAAAAAGAGCCTTGAATTATCTGTTAAGACCTGAGGTTCAGGTCTCACCTCTTGAGACCAAGTGTCCTGAGCCAGTCCCTCAATTTTCCTGAGGCTAAGAGTCAATAACAATCGCCTTCCTTGTGAGGTTATTGGGCTATTATCACTAAGGAGGCTGAGGGTCAGAAAGGGCTCACCCTTTAGCTGAGGCAAAGAAGGTTAGTTTCACACTCCTTTAATCAAAGAGCCAGGGGACTGGAATATGAATTGATGACATTTACAAGTCTGGTTTCAGCACACCCTGAGTAACTATTAAATCTGTGGAGAAGCCAGAAGAGATGTGAATTCACTACCTCTCACCCAGACCTAGGCTGAGTCCCCCAACACATTGCAAACAAACACCAAATTGGTATGTATAGTACAAATGGACATTGCTACCACTTTAAAGAAACTGGAACACAATGAACAACTTATGGGTAAAACGTCCCCCCCCCTTTTTTATTGGCTAACCTGGAAACATAGCTACTGGATGTTATTTCTGTGGGAAACGGTCCTTTGATTTAATTCAGAAATCGAAACACTGGGAATGTATCTTTCCTCCTCTAAGAGCTAACAGGGTCTCTTTTCTCATCTTCACTGGTAGAATCAGTTTCTTTTACTCCTCAGTCCTGTGACCATTCAGATATAGGTTGTCAAATGAGGATGCTCAGTATGTAGTAACTACATTAACCACTTTTTGCTTTTTTTTTTTCCAGTGTGTGTGTGGGTCAAACACGCTCCTATCTACAATCTCATTTTATCTACAATTGCCCAATGAGGTATGTAGGACAAATACTATTATTACCCCATTTAGGCATGAAGTTGCCGAAGTACAAAAATTACGTGACTTGTCCAAGGTCACCACCTGGGAGAACAAGAATTAGAAGCCAGATCTTTATTTCTTAGCCCCATACTCTTTTCCCCACGCCCAGCTCCATACTCTTATCAAACAAATACCAATTGCTTAGAAACGGGGAAGAGGGAAGTAAAAGTGACTGTAGTTTATTTAGACTTTATTTTTAGGCTAATTATATCCAGTTTTGTGAATTTTCATTAATTTCATCCTCCATTGTTGCTTGATGAGTTAGTCACTAAAACCACCAGATCAGAAAGCATAAATTACTTTAAATTATTTCCTCACTGTTATATATAGATGTTCAACTTCAAGTGTTTCATAATAAAGTGACTCAGTGACTAAGCAGAACCAATCTACATTAGTCACTTGTTGAACTGTTACATGAGATTTATGCAAAACTCTTACAATGAAGGGGGGGGCTGGACAAGAATAAGCCTTTACCAAAAAGATGACTAAATTAAAGACAAAAAAAAATATGGATCTTACACATTTTTTTCCTTCCAGGTTAGGCTATGTGTTAGGAAAGTAACTGCGAGGAAAGTAAAGTGTCACCACTTATTCCAAGTTTAGGTGGTTTAGAAGAAAAGAATTCACCAATTTAAATCACATTTTTGTGGTAAGAGAAAGAAGTTAAAAGTTAACAGGACAGAACACTAAGACCTTGCCTTTATACAGAACTTTCACCTCTCAAGTACTTTCACATATGTAATCTCATTTTTTAATCAAGAAATCACTTTGAGATAGACAAGGGCAGATATTACTAAGTTGATTTTGCAAACAAGTGTAAAGCATACATGAAACTTGCTTGGGATCATACAGCTATTTAGTGGATAGGTTTTGAATAAAAATTACAGCCAGCCAATTTATTATTGCAATAAGATCATCTATGACACTTTATATTCTAAAGGCAAAACATGTTAATTCCATATTCTGACAGAGCCTTTCCACTACTCTTACAGAAAAAGTGGTGTAACACTGTCTCCTTTCACCTGCATTATTTACAGGTACTTTAAGCATCATCTTAAAAATTTCTTCCAAGAGAAAACTGAGCACACAGTATCTTTGCTGAGGCTTCTTAAAACATGGTACTACATCTACCAAACTTAATTTCTGATTTCGCAAGAGAAGAATTTTCTGCACTAGCCTAGAATTTACTCCATGTGAAGTTCCTTCTTAGTATTTCATGGGGGCACTTTTGGCTTCTGTTTCATAGCGGGGGCTAAAATAAACCTCAGAGTGACAAAAGTAACCAGACGGGTAGAGAAGGCTTTGCTTTTTGGTACCAACTCCATTCCAAGAACCTCAAATAGCTGAGGCAAGTGGAAGGCAGGCATGGAAGCATGTGAGACCTTGCAGGTGTCAGCCAAGGGAAAGGTAAAGAGTGAGCAAGTCAGAAGGGCTGGAAAGTCAACCACGTGGTGTAATCACGTCCTAGTATTTCTGGTTAGTGTTTCCAATTTTAAGTAACATGGACTTGGTCTTTCTAAATATCACTTTCTATGAGAAGGTAATTAAAATGATGTTAACATGAAATAAAGGATAAAAGAGAGATCATTAAATTATAAACTGCTCATAATAACTGACTGCATTATTCTAGCTCATGAAAAGTAAACAAAGGATTTTCCTTATTTTAAAGAATGCTGTATGTTAGCATAGCAGTATTCCCAGATAGTTTTTTTGGTTTGTTGGGAGGTTGGGCTTTGTGGGGGCAGAGTTAATACTTTGCATGAAATATCTTATCTTATAACAGTGAAATTGCTTTCCCTTTTGTCTTGTGATTTTTTTTGAGGTGAAATTTAAGTTTTTGTGTGAGTAGTACTATTATACCTATCTTGAGTCTCTTGCTTGTACTGTATCACATCATACCTTTGTTTAATTCTTAATAAAAAGTTCACTTGTTAAAAATAAATTAACTCAAAAAAAAAAAAAAGAATGCTGTACTATGTGACATTAAAAAGAGAAAGGACTTCCAGAAAGAAATGAAATTCAAAAAGTTCCAGTAGTTAAAATGTCAGGTTAGTGACTGTGCAAAAGAGCATAGAGAAACATAACAGAAAGCGACCTTCCCTATCCTGTCAAGGACAGGCCACTGAGCAGTGGCTCTACTTTAGAATGAGAGAGCTTTGCTTTACCATTACAGTGGCAAACACACATAAGGGCTTGGAAAAATATGATCCATTTTCATGTTCTATTTACAGGTAGGAAGCTATTCTTTTATTTGTCAACAATTTACGGAGATTATGTATTTGACATACAGCTGACAGTTTGCACATGATAGATACATCAGGGAATAAATTCAACACATTTTTCTCCCTCAATTATTTTTTCAAATGAATACTACTAATAAAATAAATAAAAATTACTTAGAAATATAAGCAGTTCAATAAACAGCATAATAATGTATTCATGTGCACAGAGAAAAATGTATTTTTGAGCTGCATTTCCTCAAATCTTCACTTAAATAAAACAGCTAAGAAAACATTAAAAGTTATTCCTGCATTAAAAATTGTAAATTTTGGCTCGGCACCTGTGGCTCAGTGGGCTAAGGTGCCAGCCACGTACACCTGAGCTGGTGGGTTCGAATCCAGCCCGGGCCCGCCAAACAGTGACGGCTACAACCAAAAAATGGCCGGGTGTTGTGGCGGGCGCCTGTAGTCCCAGCTACTTGGGAGGCAAGAGACTCGCTTGAGCCCAGAAATTGGAGGTTGCTGTGAGCTGTGATGCCACAGCTCTCTATCCAGGGGTGACAGCTTGAGGCTCTGTCTCAAAAAAAAAAAAAAAAATTGTAAATTTTTACTCTGTTATTCGGTTCCTATCTCTAGAACGACCCCTGCATTGCTATTAACTGGCATATGTTGAAGGGCACTCTCTTTTTCATCATTGCAGATTCAGGTAGAGTTAGTTAGTATCAGATAACATCAAATGCAATAGGCCAAACGTCGGGCTTTGAGTGGCTTCTGAATTAGCCTGACCCTGCCCAGTCCTTTCTGGTTATAACACTGACTATGTGCACTAAGTTTTATCCCTGCCTTCTCCTCATCGCCAAAGGACAGAGGCCCTTCCTTCAGCCACTCAAAGGACAGAATCTCTGGCCTTTCCCAAGGGTTTTCTGCTGCCCACCCTACTGTCTAAACTTCAACTCAAAATTCATTTTCAAAATGAGTTTTCCTTTAAAGAACACCTTACTATTTGGTATGACAGAGCTGTTTTCGGTACTTGCATGCTATCACTTTCATCCCTACTAGAACTCCATGACCTATGTTATCATCCCCACTCCCAGAAGAAAGTGAGGCTCAGAGTTGCAGGGCAGAAAAGCCAGAATTGAAGCCTCTTCCCTTACACTGAATTTCCTACACATGTATTTATCATCTTTGCCAAACTACTTTCATTGTTCGAATTATTCTGCAGCTATTTTTTGTACATAATGTCAAGAGGTGTGTTTCTTTACTGAGCATACTGTTGGCACTAAATGAACAGCCTAATTATAATGTTAATAAATAAGCAAGTGCAGCAATCTCCCTTTATCCATGAGGGGTAAATCCTAAGATCCCTGATGGATGCCTAACACCCCAGATATAGGGGTATCACTATGCTACATACAAATATAGTCATGTGTCACTTAATGACAAGGATACATTCTGAGAAATGTGTCACTAGGCAATTTTGCCACTGTGCCAGCATCAGAGAACACTCAGACAAATCTGAATGGTATAGCCTACTTCAAACTTAAGCTGTGTGGTATAGCCTATTGCTCCAGGGCTATAAACCTATACAGTATCTTACTGCACTAAATACTGCAGGCAATTGTAACATAGTGGTAAGTACTTATGTACATGTATTTAAATATAGAAAAGGGACAATAAAAGATGTTAATGTCTTCACTGACAGAAACATTTATATGGTGCATGACTGCATGCATATGCTATGTTTTTTCCTATACATAAATCCCTATGATAAAGTTTAAATTATAAATTAAGCACAGTAAGAAATTAGTAACTAATTAAATAGAAAATTATAACAATATACTACAATAAAATGAATGTGGGTGTTTCCCCTCTCTCTCAAAATATCTTAGTGCACTATACTCATCATTCTTCTTGTGATAAAGAGACCAAGCAGGAAGGTGTGAGATTTCATCACACTATTCAGAATGGCACACAATTTAAAACTTATAAAGTGTTTATTTCTCAAATTTTCCATTTAATATTTTTTAGACTGTGGCTCACTGCAAATAACTGAACCTATGGGAGGTGAAACTGTAGATAAGGAAGGACTACTTTGCTCTTAACTCCACATTGTAACAATGAATTAATTTTATAGGGAATCGGAACATTGAGAGATCCATTCTCCAGTTTGAGCTATCTCCCCACCTCTCTCCTGCAGTTAGCCCATCTAGCAGCACTGTCAGAGAGCTGGAAAAGGCCTTTAATACTTACCAATCACAATGAGAAGTTTGACATTAGGAGGAGGTTAAAGTGACTATCGAAAATAAGAGTTTAATGCTCTATGTGGACTACACTCACTCCAAATAACCAGAAGTTTGCCGTATTAAAGAATATTTATTTTATTTACCTAATTCAAGTAATTACCTGCTAGAATTGCCTGGTGCCACTAAGGTCAAGGTGTTCAACAATTACACCAGGCATCCCAGTGCCTAACTGGGGGATTGTAGTGAACCAGACCTTTCAAAGATCAGAAAACACTTCTTACCCATACTACTTCTATGCTCCTGTCTATGCTGTAACTGCATTCCCTTCCTTTCCTGAAGATTTCCTTCTCTGCTCTCTTCCAAATCATCATTCTACATAGGGGGCTTGTTTGCTTTAAATACACTTTGATAGCCAAGCAGCATGTTCTTAAAAATGTTCTCTTCTTTTTCACTTTTAGAATACTGCATTCTTATCTGAGGCCTGGCCCTTTCCTGACCTTTTCCATAGAAACATCTGTAAGGACCTTTCAGGAGGGATATGACTTACTCCCTGGATGCCACAAAAACTCTTCCACAAACTGCTAGGCCCATCTCTTTATTTCCTTTGTAAAATTAGGAGGTTGAGAATATAGCAGCATTTCCCAAAGTAGGTTCTTTAAAGTATCACTCCTCCCTAAAGAGATTTTCCATTTAACTAAGTTTAGGAGATCTCTGAATATCTCCTTCCTTTGGAGAATCACGTTGCATAAAAGCATATTAAAGGCTTTGGAGTCTGTAAGGAAATACTTTTAATAAAGCATTCCTCAAGCCTATTTAATCACAAAATCTTATTCTCCTATGATACTTATTCACATTCTGATTTATTAGTATTACAGGGCAAACTCTTGAAATGCTACACTAGAGGTACATTAAGGCCCAACAAAGTATAAACATTTTATAACTCTGATTAAAAACCAACACTCATACCTCCAAAATGCTAAAATAGATTTTTATAAAGTGACCATGAAAATTGGTCTCGGTATGACATAAGAAAAGAATTTTCACCTATTAACAGCTATATTATTTGGTAACTTAAAGAATTTTATTAAGATATGCAGATTCTTTCTTATAGAGGCAACTTAATTAGTAGAAACTATATTCAGACCTGACTCTGTGTATGAAACAGAATGTCAGCAAACATAAACTTCATTTGAGAATAGCTGTAGAGGGAGCTCCAAATCACTGAAATAGAAATTAATTACCAGTAATCTGAAATAAGACACATTCCAGGGCAACCTGGCTGAAGAGGGAATACCTAAAGTTAACTTTTGTTCTTATTAATTTCAATTTCTGGGCAATGAAAAGACTCATTTGTTGAATTATTTGAAGGCATCTGACAAGAGGTCACAAACCAGTATGGAGTAAGTGCTGGGGGCAGGGAGTAGAGAAGAGAGAGGTCTCCCAACGCTTTCCTCTCTGATTCTAAGAGCTTTTTAGTAATTTCACTTCCTTGTCATCTCTCCCCTTCCTGCTATTATCCTGACAACAATAATTACTCTCATGCTTAGGAATCTTCTGTCCTCAAGTTTTATAACCCTCATATTAATTCTCCCCTCCCACAAGGTCTAATCATGTAGGGTGCATTCTTATACACGTATTCGGTCAGTAGGTGATGACATTTAAAAAATATATTCTCTGGCTTAGAATGGCCTTCAAATACTATAGAATAAATTATTAGCTTTCTAAGTGAAAAATTCTCCCTAATTTTCCCAACTCTCCCAACTTCAAGATAAAGGACAGCTTACCAGTTGATGAAGGGTGAAGGGTGAAGAGACACAGGGAAGTGACATGTCAAAAATAGCCAAAACTAGTTGTACAACAAAAGAGCTGAGGTAAACTATACCTTTGACCCACCTTGTTCTTTTATTAGGTCTATGACTGCATTGGTTTCAACAGTTTATGTGAAGTGTATTTCTACTCTTCTAGCTCTCAACATATTAGACACAAAAAGCATATAAAATTCAGGTTAGTGTATCAAGTAAAAAGCCACAGTACATAGGGCAAATTCATGAATAAATTTATAGGCGACAACACATATGGACCAATCTAGCACCAAACTGCTCCAGTTAAGGAAAAGAAAATATTCTCCCTCACAAGGCTTTTAGTAGAAAATGTTACAAAACACTTACTTAAAAAACAAAAACAAAAGTATGGCTGGAATCTAATACAAATGCTTTAAAATATTAAATAACGTATACAATAAAAGTGGCATCAGAAATACCAGAGGAAAGTGAAGAAAACATACATGCTCTGGATTTGCAGCACATAATAAAAGAACAATACACAGGTAAAGTCTGACAATTGTTTCAAGATTTAAAGTTTGTTAAACTACACAAACAAGGATTATGATTTTTAAAATGCCAAAGTATAATGTACATTCTCAAGCTCTAGTTACATTTGCTAAACTCCAGGACTATATTGCCCACCAAAACTACAAAAGAATGTACATATTATCACTGATTGCTAAAAATATGTGACACTATTCTGAACCTGTTAGGCTATTATCATTTAGCTTTGGGGCTTCTATCCTTTCTCCCTATGAGAATTAAGGTTATAAAAAAACTGTAATGATAGTGGTTGGACTTCTTTATCATCTCTTATTTGGAAAAAAAAAAAAGAAAATCCAGAAATGGATTTGAGAATTCCTTAAACTAAATTGGTGCCCACCCATAAGCCTACCCTTAGGAATCTGAAGTCCACAGGATAGGACTACAGGCTAGGTTTAAAACAATCTTAAGCGCAGAATCAGAAACACAGTACTACCACTGGGATTAATATACAATAAAAACTTTCATTTGAAGATGAAGAACCTTTATTTAAGAAGTATAACATCAGTAATGAAATAATTTTCCTTTTTTTTTTTTTTTTTTTTGAGACAGAGCCTCAAGCTGTAACCCTGGGTAGAGTGCTGTGGCATCACAGCTCACAGCAACCTCCAATTCCTGGGCTCAAGCGAGTCTCTTGTCTCCGCCTCCCAAGTAGCTGGCACTACAGGCGCCCGCCACAATGCACGGCCATTTTTTGGGTGCAGCTGTCATTGTTGTTTGGTGGCCCGGGCTGGATTCGAACTCGCCAGCTCAGGTGTATGTGGCTGGCGCCTTAGCCCGTTGAGCCACAGGCGCCGAGCCAATAAAATAATTCTTAATTAAACTACTGCTGTTACTTGCATTGCTAACCACATAGTAGGCACTCAAAGATCTGTTAATGAATGAATCACTGACCAACCTTAGGTAAGTTAGTTGACTGCTCCATAAACTTTAACTTCCCATATACTATGGCAGACCCTCTGAGTTATTAACTCTCCTTGAAGGCTTTGTTTTCCCATTGTAGCACACACTACAACAATAATTAAATAGCATTCGTGCTGCTCTTTGTTAAACATTTGTTTCCTGTTCTAGACTTCATACATCCTGAAGGTGAAGGTAATATAAGCCTTGCTGATTGACTTTCTATATTTTTACACCTAAAAGTGCCTGGCACATTGGTGTTTAGTAAATATCTATTCAAATATTTATGAACAGTTGAGAACAAAAGGGCAGCCACTAGTGTCTCTTCAATGTACTCAAATAATAAAAGCTTAGAAAGCAAGGAAAGGAATATTAGATCTTCAGATTGGAACATCAGTCTGACACTAAGAAAATAATTTTTCCCTGGCAGTAATAGTGATAAAAGAAGTAACTGTAGTGCCCATCTGTGTACCCTTAGCTTTCAAAACACTTTCATCACATGTGCAATCTCATGACTGAAAAGTCCTCTCAGAAAGTCTACATTGAACTCTTTGAGGATCTACAAGAAGTTTTTAAAGAGTTTTGATAGGTATATAACCCATTTATATGGAAAGTTTTTACAAATGACTTAGAGACTACTGGGGACTTTTTAAGTGCATAATATTCCTCTAACAACTAGTCTTATTTATAAGTCTCAGAGCCCTGAAATAAACAGATTCCAAATGAAATCTTCGGGCACTGTGGAACAAAGTAGCCCTATTTTCTCAAAGGACAAAGGAAGGCAATCTGAGAGTTTCTGTTAATTGCCAAAGGGACTTCCCAGGGATTGTTGGTAAACTGACCCATGCCTCTAAGGTTCCAAAGTAACCTTCAAACCTTTTCAGAGGTGTATCACTTTCAGATTTTGTGAAGGTGAGAGAGGGAGAGAGATGTCTATTTAAGTAATAAACTCAAATGCTCTGTAATTATTAAAAAAGGTTTTTTTAACTTTCTATTACTATGTAAAAATTCATAAACAGGAAGTCCACAGGATAGACCAGAATTTAGGTAGATGATATAAGAATGGAAGCACAGCAACTCTCAAAGTCTATGAAAGACCAGAGCTTTAAATGGGATTCAAATGGGGTCCTATTATCTGCTTTTTTTTCTTAATAATCTGATTTAAAACCACTTTGTTTTAGAGGCCATGAACATCTCATACTATAACTTAAGTAGCTTATACCTAATCCCAAATGATTATTAAATTCCAGTGTAGGATAAGTCAAAGCCAAAGAATGAAAGAAAGTGAAAAAAACAAAGTACTTGCTTTTAAGGAAGATTTTGTTGGACCTTTCTAAGGAGCTCTGATTGGAAATCTGGTTTGCAACATAATAAAATAATATCTTACAGCACCATCAAATTTTGTGAGTGCCAAAGTGTTTTGATATACATTATCTAATCTGATTCACAGAATAATCTTGTGAAATAAGTAGGCCAAGAATCTTACAGATGAAGAACAAGAGCTTCTAAGCAATTACATTTCTTAGTTTCCTGACCAATGACCTAGAAAGAAGTAGGAAAAACTAGAGCTGGAAGGGTTTCTTTCTTTCTTTCTTTTTTTTTTAAGCATTTCTGATCCCTAGACCATTACTATTTCTAAAGAAATGGCCATTCTCAAGTTGCTGTTCATTCTTTATTCCTCACCGAAACAAGCAATAAGATATTAATGCCTATAACCTCAAGTATGCAAAGTGCTCTAAAACATATCCCTCAAAATAAGTCATGTCCCTATATAATTTAGTTCTTAGAAACCTTATAAAATTATGATTTACTATTCTTGATCTTATACCAAGCTTGAATAGAAAGCATAAATTTACATCACATAAAGAAAATAAATATGTGTTCTCCTCCTATAAAAGACCAGGGACTTTCCTGGTAAGTATCAGACCCACTAAATACAAGCTGTTCCGCATTTTCATATAGTATGAGGTTAGGGCTGAAAAGAGGGATAAAATCTCAAGATTTAAGCAATGGTGTTAACTATTGAATGTGGGTGAGAATGGGAATTTTTTGTGTTCAACTTTTTTCTTTACTAAGTGAATCAGTTTCTTGAAAATGGAGAAAGTTCAATTCTTGATGTCACATAAGCTCCATAGAATGGAAGGGTTCAAGCAAGATAGATCCATATGAGAGACTTGACCCTGATTTTAGTAGCCGACGCACTTGACTTTATTCTATAAAGTCAGTCTTATTTATTTAAGGCAGTGGTTTTCAACCTTGGATACATATTAGAATGAGTTTTAAGAAAATACTTGGGTTCCAATCTTGCTCAAGACCAATTAAATCAGAATCTCTAAAGGTAGAAACTGGTTGGTTCCAGGGTTCAGTTAGAACTGAAAGCCTCTGGTCTAAGTTATTTGTTATCAAGTTTCAAATATGATGTTAACATGATAGCATTTTCTTGTTTTCTATAGAAGAAATATACACAGGACCATGACTATCGGTCATAATAGCCAGAAACATCAGAATTTTATAAACTAAGTGAGTTTATTGTTTGGACATAAGCAGATATCCTTACAGTTAGTCACAAATACTACTTTAATAAATACTAACCATAAAAAACCCAGAGAAACTTAATATAACTATAATGCTCATTTCATTGGCTTAACTATTCAACAGTGTTTAAAAAATTTATCTTCCTCTGAATAGTAGCTGATCTTATAAAGTATTTAATTTTCTGAATTTTCCCATAGCTGTATAATAAGAAAAGGCAAATAAAGAAACCAGAAGTACAAGACACCCTACTACACAGGTATACGAAATCAGTTCAACAGGGAGTTTCCACTGCTGAGAGGACAAAGGACTTCTGAGAAACATGACTGTAATCGGATTGCTCATTCTTACTCAACACATTACTACTGAAAAGGATGTTGCTATGTTCCCACCTTAACTGCCTTATGTGTTCCTGTGACAGCTGGAGTCAACAAAGATAAGTCTGGCTTCTGGAAAACCCAAAGGCCAACCTTCTTTATTTTTAAACTTGCTCTAAAACTCTTCCATATTATCTGATTCTAAGAATTTTGCAATAGATGCACGTTAGTTAAAGCTAGAGAATGAGTAACTAAATCTGCTCTCAATTGCATGCTTAAGCAAAAACAACAAAAATAAGCTGCATGCACTTTTTAGCATGTTATAAAAATCTACTCTCATTTGAAGGAGGCTTACACTAAAAATCTTGAGACAAAAAAATGCAAGATAATCTAAAACAGATTTAATATACTAATTAATTTAGGTGGCCTGGCCAGGAAAATATTTAAGAGTCCTATTTTGTGACACTTCTTAAGAGGAAATTAATAGCTGCCACACTAAGTATAAACAAATATTAAAGGTTACAGGAGAATTTTGGTTTTGTGTTTCTATTTCTAGGTCATCGAGCTATAAACAAATATGAACCAGTGAGTGGTATAAACTTACATGATTTATTGCAGATTGAACAGCTTTTACATAATGGTTGAGTTGCCGATCCATTATAGCAAATTCAATCATTGCCTTGTCCATACTATACTCACTGCTCACTTCAGCTGAAAGAAAAAAAATTACAATTATTTTCCACGTAAAGTGCCAGATCTGTAAAGACCTGCACCGATAAAATCTACATTAATTAATGGTCTGAATAATTCTGCAAAGGTATTACATATTTTTGAAAAACCTCCTCAACATATGCCTGCTTCATTCAAAATTTGAATCCACTCAGAAGCAGCAGCTTAAAGGGAATTGGGGTGGAAAGAAAATGACACATACTCAGGAGTTCCAGGCCCAGGCTGTGTCACTTACTTTTATGATCTTAAATCAGTCACTTCACCTCCCTCAGCCTCAGTTCTCTCACCCATTATAAAACAGTCCAGTCATACATGTGTTATCTGCCACGTAAACCTCACAGGATAAAGAGCAAATAAGGAAGATTTCCACTTATTAGTAACAGTAGGCTAGATTGTTTGTTCCAATCTTCCTATTGAAAAAAACTAAAAATATCAAATAAAATAGGAGAAAAAAAAAGGAAATCTCAAAAACCAGAGTCACAAGATAGTAAGAAATAACCAGGGCAAAATTTAGGGAAAACTGAAAAAGAGAAGTAACCAAGAGAATACCAAAGTCGCATGCCCTCCCAGACTAAGCTGTGACCCTCACTCTCTGGGAGAAAGATAAACCAGAATTAAACCTTCCTGGCTTGGCACCCATAGTTCAGTAAGTAGGGTGCCAGCCACATACACCAAGGCTGGTGGGCCTGGCCCAGGCCAGCTAAACAACAATGACAACCACAACCAAAAAGTAACCAGGTGTTGTAGCTGGCACCTGCAGTCCCACCTACTTGGGAGACTGAGACAAGAGAATCACTTAAGCCCAAGAGTTTGAGGTTGATGTGAGTTGTGACGCCACAGCACTCTACACAGGGCAACATAGTGAGACTCTTTCTCAAACTAAATAAATAAATAAATAAATAAATAACATTAAAAATAAACCTCCCGGCTCGGCACCTGTGGCTCAACGGGCTAAGGCGCCAGCCACGTACACCTGAGCTGGCAGGTTCGAATCCAGCCCCCGGGCCCACCAAACAACAATGACGGCTGCAACCAAAAAAAAAAAAAAAAATGGCCGGGCGTTGTGGCGGGCACCTGTGGTCCCAGCGACTTGGGAGGCAGAGGCAAGAGACTCGCTTGAGCCCAGGAATTGGAGGTTGCTGTGAGCTGTGATGCCAT
>CAUYON010091099.1:0-29480 GCA_963573935.1 Arctocebus calabarensis
AATCCCCAGTCTGTCAAAGGTCCTGTAGCAAACCTATGATTTTAATCCATGAAAACCCTCAGTTCATGAAGACTATCCTAAAATAATTATTGGTAAAATGTTACTTGAGAAAGTAAAGAATGAAACACATGAGAACAACAAAGATTCTGCACTCACCATGTATGAAAAACATCCGGAAAGGCCTAAGATGCTTCCTCTGCTACCAGCTCCACAGACAGGAACCCTCTCCGTGCAGTGGACACAGAACCCAAATCATGCTGAAGTCTTGGCTGCACCTTCTCAGGTCAGTCTTGAGGTCCTCAGGGAAAGGAACATGTATCTTCAATGTAGATGTCTCCCAGGCCTCTGTGGATGGAGGAAACATGGGCACTACCCCAAATCTAAAAGATCTGATTACTTTGCTACTGGATTCTACCAAAGAAGAACTACAAAACCGGGTACTAACTGATTCTTCTACTAAACTATTTTAAACACCTGAAGAGAAGGAAATTGCTTCCAAACTGATTCTTTGAGGCCAGAAAATCAAAACCAAACAAGGAGAGAGCAACAAAAGAAAACTAGAAGGCAATTTCCCTACTGAAGATATGTGCAAAAATCTCCACACAGCACTACCAAGTCCACTTCAACAGCAGGTTAAAGACATCATTTCACAGGAGCAAATAGGAGTCATACCAGACCTGCAAATACGTAAATTAAAAAAAAGGATACATTCAACTCACAGAATCAGGGGCAGAAATCCAACATATTCATTCCAACAGATAAAGAAAGTGCATTTGGGACTGGACACAATGGCTCACGTCTGTAACCCTAGCACTTGGGAGGCCGAGAAGGGTGGGTTGCTTGAGTTCACAGGTTCAAGACCAGCTGGAGACAGTGCGAGACCTTGTCTCTAAAAATAGGCAGCTGTTGTGGTGGGCACCTATAGTCCCAACTACTTGAGGGCTTAGGCAAGCTAAGCGCTTGAGCTCAAGAGTCTGAAGTTGCTGTGACCTATGACACCATGCACTTTGCCAAGGGTGACAGTGTGAGACTCTGTCTCAAAAAAAAAAAAGAAAGGCGGCACCTGAAAAAAAAGATCAAAGCTTCTCAATAAAACTCTCAAAAAATTAGAAGAGGTGTAGACCTGAACACAATAAAAGCCACATAGGGCAAACCCACTAGCATCGCAGTGAACTGGACAAAGCTCAAAGACAAGTATGACCACTTTCTAATATTTTATTTGACATGTTGCTGGAAATGCTACCCAAAGTAGTTGGGGGAAGAGACAGAAATTAAAAGCATCCAAATTGAAAAAGGGGAAATTGAACTGTCCTTTTACAGAAGACATGATCTTATCTATAGAAAATCCTATAGACTCAGGGCGGTGCCTGTGGCTCATCAAGTAGGGCTCCAGCCCCATATACTGAAGATGGTGGGTTCAAACCCAGCCTCAGCTGAACTGCAAAAACAAAAATAGCTGGGCTTTGTGGTGGGCACCTGTAGTCCCAGCTACTCAGGAGGCTGAGGCAAGAGAGTCGTCTAAGCCCAGGAGTTGGAGGTTGCTGTGAGCTGATGCCACAGCACTCTACCAAGGGCGATACAGTGAGACTGTGTCTCTACAAAAAAAAGAAAAGGAAAAAAGAAAACCCTATAGACTAAAGCGGACCCATAGTTCAGCTGGCAGGGTGCCGGTCACATAGACGGAGGGTTCCAACCCAGCCCTGGCCAGCTAAAAACAAAAAACACATACTCAAACACACAAAACTTAGGCAGCGCCTGTTGCTCAGTGGGAAGGTCAATAGCCACATATATTGAGGGTGGCATGTTTGGACCCGGCCCCGGACAGCTAAAACAGCAATGACAACTGCAACCACAATAAAAGCCAGGCATTGAGGTTGGCGCCTGTAGTCCCAGCTACTCGGGAGGCTGAGGCAAGAGAACTGCTTAAACCCAAGAGGCATTGGAGGTTGCTGTGAGCTGTGACACCACACCACTCTACTGAGGGCAACAAAGTGAGACGCTGTCTCGAAAAAAGGAAAATCCTATAGAATCAAATACTCAATAATTGCTATTAAACAAATGCAGTAAAGGTGCAGGATATAAAATTAGCATAACTTCTGTATACTAGTATCAAACTATCTAAAAAGAAATTCTATTTATAATAGCTGCATGAATACCTAGGAATCAGTTTAACCAAGGCAATAAAAGATCTCTACACTGAAAACTATAAAATGTGGATGAAATAAAATTGGAGATAATAAAATAAATGAACAGGTATTCTGTGTTCATGGATTGGAACATTAGTATGGTCAAATTATCCATAACACTCAAAGCAGTCTAGACTTTCAATGCAATCTCACTCCAAATATCAATGATATTCTTCAAAGAAATAGAAAGAAGAATCCTAAAATTCATAGGAAACCACAAACACTCCAAATAGAAAAAGCAAATGTTATTTGAAAGAACACTAGAAGCATCACACTACCTGACTCCAAAATATACCACAAATGTTAGAGTAGTCCAAATAGCATGGCCCTGGCATAAAACAGACACATACACCAAAGGAAGAGATTAGAGAACACAGTAAGAAACCCACAAACTTACAGCCAGCTGCTTCCCAAAAAACCTGAAATATACACACTGGGGAAAGGAGTTTCTCTTCAATAAATGCTAAAGGGAAAAGTAGACTTCCATATGAAAAAGAATCAAAATAGAATCTTATTTCTCAATATATAGACAAATGAACACAATATAGATTAAAGATATAAAAATAGGACCTTAAATAAAAAAGGCAGGCTTAGCACCTGTGGCTCAAGTGACTAAGGCACTGGCCACGTACACCTGAGCTAGCAGGTTCAAATCCAGCCCAGGCTCGTGAAACAACAACGACAGCTTGGCCCACAAAATAGCTGGGCATTATGGCAGGTGCCTGTAGTCCCAGCTACTTGGAAGGAGGAGGAGGTAGGAGAATCGCTTGAGCCCAGGAGCTGGAGGTTACTGTGAGCTGTGATGCCACAGCACTCTACCCAGGGCCATAGCTGTGGTTTTGTCTCAAAAAAAAAAAAAAAAAAAAGAAGAAGACAAGTGGGATTAAATCAAACTAAAAAACTTCTACATAAAAGGAAACAACCTCAAAATGAAAAGATAATGAAACAGAGAAAATACTTGGTAACTATGCATTTGACAATGGATTACTATTAGGAATTCAAACACTCAATAGCAAAAAAAAAAAGGCCTGGCGCCTGTAACTCAGCAACTAGGATGCCAGCCAGATACCCCGGAGCTGGTGGGTTCGAACCCAGGCTAGGCCTGCCAAGCAACAATGACAACTACAACCAAGAAATGGTCGAGGGTTGTGGCGTGTGCCTGTAGTCCCATCTACTTGGGAGGCTGAGGCAAGAGAATCACTTAAGCCCAAGGGCTTGAGGTTGCTGTGAGCTGTGATGCTATAGCACTCTACCAAGGGTAACACAGTAAGACTCTGTCTCAAAACAAAACAAAACAAAACAAAAAAACAAATGAAAAAAACCCTAAGTCTGGTTAAAAATGGGAAAAAGATGTAAACAGACATTTCTCAACTTTGAAATGAAGATTATTATAAATTTAAAGTAAATGCCCTTGGATTTTCTATTTTTTAAGAGAAGAAACTCTATCTTCAATGAATGTAAGTGATTTAGAAAAAAGCAGCCACTGAGCTGGCTCTTGTACTTTCTGGCAATTTGAATCCTATCAATACTACTCCTTAAATAATGTTGGTAGCACAAAAGAGTAATAAGAAAGAAAATAGTGTTCTGATCACCTAAAGCTGTTTGTGAAGTTTTGCTTAGTATAATTACATGAAAACGTTGAAAGTGACCATAATGGATTCATTATATATTTAACACCTGCATTCAAATGTAGGAGTATGTGTCCTCCTGGGTAAGGGCTCAACTACAACTTGGACTTCCCTTAACAAACACAGTCAATGTGACCTAATTGTATGTATACTCATAGTAATCGGCAATTAAAAAAAATAACAAGTGAAAATTCCTTCTGAATGATTTGCCATCTCAGACCTCCCATAGTGCTAGGATTACAGGAGTGAGCCACATGCCCAGCCATTAGGAGAAACTCTGAAAGTTCTGTCTGTTAGCAACCAATTTTGGAGACTTGGGCAGAATGAGGTGAAACAGGTTTGTCTGTGTTTCAGGATCTTCCTCTTCTGATGACTCTTAGTGTCCTTGGAGGAAAAAAAACGAAGCCAAAGTATATTCTGTGCAAGGTTTAAATAGTATGTATAGTTTAGACTGAGAAGGGCTCAAAACATAAACTTGGTATCTTCATATCCAGATCTTCCAATTGCAGATGAATGCGACTGAAAGAAAGTTGGTTCTTGCCCCCGAGGCTGTAGCAGTTAGAATGGTCAGAGGAAAAAGAAAGAGAAGTTTAGTAATTTGCTGGCAAATGAGGCATGTATCAGACTAGCATCTCAAAAGACCACTCTCCTGCCTTTAAACACAAATACAGAGCTTTTTAAGGGGACGAGGAGGTTTAGGGCAGTTGGGCTTGATTCCTTGTGACCATTGTCACATCGCATAACTCCAGGCCATGTTGTTTAACTATAGTTGGTGGTTTGTTTAACTATAGCTTGGTAGACCTATCTCCTGTGAAGATGATCTGGTGATCTTTGTCCAGATAATTCTGCCAAGCCCTATGGCTTAAGATACTAGAAAATAAACAGTCAAGATTCTTTTCATGCCCCTTTGATCACTGACCCTGGGCACGAAAGGCAGGTTTTCATTCTGAAAAAGGGAAAGGAGTTGAGAGACAACTCATAAAACATTTCCTTTCTCTTTTCTCAACCTGTAACTCTATTACAATAACTTACACAGAACCCCTGACTTTTCTGGTCTCAAAAGAAGAAGACGTCCTTGGTCAGTAATTAAAATAACTAGTTCCCTTTCATAACCAAATCTTTAAACACATCTTAAGGGTCAACGTTCTCACCCTTCTCTAGCTTAGTTCTGCTGGAGGCAGGGATCAAAAGGGAAGAAAAGGGAGGTGATCACTTGCTTTAGTGCCCCATTCCCACTTCAATTCCATCTCTCCCTAAATTGCTAATAGAAGGAAAGAAGGAAAGCTCTTACTTCACCAGGATTCCCGTGAACCAGGGTCTGCTCTCTGGCCCTGCCAAGTGTTTAAACCCAAGTCTGTCTTTGTTGCTATGGTTTCTTTGGAAATCTTCCTCCTTTCCCAGAGAGACAGAAAGACGGAGAGACAGACAGATAGACAGACAGCAGGGCATACAGAGACAGAGAGCAAACAATAAGCCAGTCAGGACCTAAAAATAAGACTTACATCAAGCCCAAATCAGCAAGTGAGTATTTTCACGTTTCTACACAGAAATTTCTGAGTGGGTTTTACTGATATCTGGGTTAAAGAACAATATTTTGAAATTAAATTATGACTATGCCTGAATAGACAATAAAAGACCTATGGAAATCTCCCTGTAGGTACGTGTTTACATTTCAAAGGCGGCAAAATCTTGGGCCAAGAAAACATCCTGGGAATTATAAACCAGGAGATGCTTCTCTTATCTTCCCCTGGAGACATTTATTTATATTCCAGGACTTTCCTCTTCCCAACGAAACTAGGGAGCCAAGGTTTGTCTCTCCTTCTCAGAAGGGAAAAGGGAAAACTGTCGCACTCATACAAACTTTCCAATTCATATAATAATTTGGAGGGGCTTTGCCTCCTCAAATACAGCACTCAGCACATATAACCTATTGGGATCTCATCATACAACCCCAGGGGTTGGAGCTAGGGAACCAAGAGTCATTTGGTTGGGGGAGAAAAGCTCAGTAGATGATGCATGGGGGGGGGGTGAGCAAAGATTAGGGTATAAAAGTATAGTCTTTATTTGATCTTAGAAGGAGAGAAGAGAGAAAATAAAAGAGGGAAAAAGCAAGAAAGGTAGTGAAGTTATGTGCATCCCAAAGAAAGAAAGAACACCCACAGTTGAGGTCAAGCAGTTGTTGAATTTGAGGGAATAAAAAAAAGTAATTGCAGCCAAATTCACAGGGGATTGTGAAAACTAATTCACCAGCTTTTCCTATGGCCAGATTGAAGACAGATCCCATTGTTCACCCAAGGCTCTCAGGAACTACCTGGCACTAAAGGAAGAAATTCTGAAGGACAGATAGCAGATGAAATGTGAAAAGAAAGAATTTACATTTCCTTTTGGTCTACCAGGCTCCTCCCGTGGTTTGCAAAAACAGAAATGCACAGAGTGGGGAGAATGTTTTTTTACTTTTTAGGGGCAGGGGTAGGGATAGAGGTAGGGTTAGGGTTAGGGTTGAGGCTGGAGGTTGAGTGGAGAGGTTTTCAGGTAAGAGAAAGAGAAAGAAAGCAGGAAGAGAGATTGATTTAGTCCTTACAGAAACAGTATGAGTTAATAATTTCTGTATCATTTCACTATAAAAAAGATCATTTTTACAATGTTAATTAGAGTAAGTTTGATCCCTGCCCTGGAAACCTCCTGTTTGAAATCAGGAAGATATAAATAAGTATTGTACAGCTATATTACAAACCTATTGGCCATAGAAAAAGGACTGTGTTTGTTTATTCAGTGGAGACTATGGACTCAGTTGCTAAAAAGTCTAATATGATAATAAACTCTGTTGACAGACATCTAGTGTTGTGTGTGGGTATGTCAAAGGAAGTAGGTATATCCCAGTACTCAGCCCTAATCTGACATGATCATTTCTGAGTATAAGATTTACTAAGAAAATCGAGAAACAACAATGTCTCTACTCTAAAGGAAGTAGCCAGATAAGTGATGGGCTTGGACACTATCTCATGTGAGCAAAGATTGAAGGATCTTGGGTATTTATTCTACAGGGTTATTACATGCATGCAGGAAAACATTCCCTTTTGACTGTGTGAAATGAATTGCTCACATTCATGGGCAGATACTAGCTTTGTATAAAGACTTTTCTTGCTGGGGCGACGTTTTCACCACCCACAGGACACCCACACCCTGGGCGATTCAAAGATCCCAGCTCAGGAACCGGCTGAGGTTCTGGATTTGCAGGCAGCCTCCGCTGGCAGGGGGCACTGTGGCCTCGGCGGTAGGGGCTGGTGCATTCCCTGCGGGGCCCAGCACGGAGGGCGGGCTCGTCTTCACCGCGCCCAGCCGGGCCCGGGCCGCAGCTCCTATGACCAGGGCAAGCGCAGCGCCTCCTTAGTGCCTGCCGGGATAGTCTGAGCGCGTCATTTTCAAACAGCTCTACCTCTGGATCCGGTGCGGGGAGAAAGAACCAGCGAGAAATTGTTCTGAGGGTGATGCGGCTGCAGAAGGAGGGAGCCAGAGATGCGGGTGAGCGTCGGGATGGGAGGGCCGGGCAGAGGGGGCGTCTTCGGCCGCGTCTTCCTGATGGTCACCCCGGGCCAGGCCCGAGCTCTGCCAGAGGCCGGGAGGCCGCGGGAGGACGAGGAGCCGACGGGGCGGGGCGTGGGACTCCCACCAGCCCGGCTTCCACACCTCCATCCCGCCACTCTGGTAGGAAAGTTGTCAACCTCAAATTACCACAAGTTCAAAGTTATAGTGAGCTATGATGGTGCCACTGTTCTATAGCCTGGGTGACAGAGTGAGACCCTGTCCCTTCCCACCCTTTTAGCAATAAAAAAAGGCTTTATTGCTAACAAATGATAATGTTCATCTTCAGTAAGTCTTCAGTAATCCGTTTTGCTGGTGGAGGATTTTTGACTTGATGGGGATGGTTGCTGACTGACCAGGGTGGTAGTTACTGAAAGTTGAGGTAGCTGTGGCAATTTCTTAAAGTAAGACAGCAATGAAGTTTGATTCATTGACCATTCCTTTCATGAAAGGTTTCTTCATAGCATGTGACACCATTTGATAGCATTTTGCCCACAGTAAAACTTATTTCAAATTTGGACTCAATCCTCTCCAACCCTCCCTCTGCTTTGTCAACTGAGTTTCTATAATAAGTGTCTAAGTGGTCATGTCAGCAGTGCTCACAGAATTTTCACCAGGAGTAGATTCCATCTCAAGAAATTCGTTTCTTTGCTCATCCATAAGAAGCAACTTCTCAACCATTCACATTTTATCATGAGATTGCTTCAATTTAATTATATCATCAATCACCACTTCTAATTCTGGTTCTCTTGTATTTTCTACCATGTCTGTAGTGACTTCCTCCTCTGACATCTTGAACTCCTCAAAGACATCCATGATGCTTAGAACCAAATTCTTCCAAACTCTAATTAATGTTGATATTTTGACCACCTCCCATGAATCATGAATGTTCTTACTGTCTAGAGTGGTGAATCCTGTCCAGAAGGTTTTCAATATACTTTGCCCAGATCCATCAGAGGAGTCACTGTCATTGGCAGCTATAGCCTTATGAAATCCATGTATTTTGTAAATAATAAGAATTGAAAGTTGAAATTATTCCTTGCTCCATGGCCTGCAAAGTGGATGTTGTGTTAACATGCATGGAAATAATATTTAAATCCCTGTATATGATCAATGAATAGTAATATGTCCAAAGGAATCTTTTTTTCTGCACAGTAGGTTTTAATACTGGGCCTAAAATATTCCGTAAACCATGCTGAGGCAGATGTGTGTCATCTAGGCTTTGTTGTTCATTTACAGAGTGTAGGCAGAGTCGATTTAGTGTAATTTTTAGGAGCCTAGGATTTTCAGAATGGTAAGAGAGAAATGGCTTCAACTTAAAGTCGCCAGGTGTTTTACCCACTTAGAAGAAAGTTAGTCTGCCGTTGGAAGCTAGGCATTCACTTCTCTTCCTATGAAAGTCCTAGAAAGTATCTTTTTGCAGTAGAAGGCTGTTTCATCTACACTGATCTGTTGTTTAGTGTAGCCACCATCATTGGTCTCGCTAAATCTTCTGGGTAACTTGCTATAGCTTCTTCATCAGCACTTGCTGCTTCAACTTGCCCTTTTAGGTTATGGGGTTGGGTTCTTATTTTAAACCTCGTGTTCCAATCTCTTCTAGCTTCCAACTGTTCCTCTGCAGCTTCCTTACCTCTCTCAGCTTTGATAGAATCCAAGGGAGTTAGGTCTTTGCTCTGGATTAGGCTTTGCTGAGGGCAGTATTGTGGCTGGTTTGATCTGTCCACACAGATCATTTTTCCATTGCTTTCTGATCATTTGTGTGTTCCCTGAAGTAGCACTTTTATATTCCTTCAAGAGCTTTTCCTTTGCATTCACATCTTGGCTAACTGTTCCGTGGGAAAGGTGTGGTTTTTGGCCTGTCTTGCCTTGTGACATGCCTTCCTCACTAAACTTAATCATTTCTAGCTTCTGATTAAAAGTGAGAGATGTGTAAGTTCTTTTCACTTGACCACTTACAGGCCATTAGAGAGCCAATGATTTCTGTATTGTTGTGTTTCAGGGAATAGGACCCAAGGAAAGGGAAAGAGGCAGGGGAACAGCCAGTGGAGAAGTCAGGACGTGCACAGCATTTATTGATTAAGTTCACTGTCTAATATAGGCCTAGTTCATAGCTCTCCAAAACATTTACAATAGTAGCACCAAAGATCTCCATCACAGAAATTATAATAATGAAAAAAATTGAACAACCATGAGAATTACCAAAATACGACACAGAAACATGAGCACAGGGTATTGGAAAATGGCTTGGATAGACTTGCTTCCTGCAGTACCACACGCCTTCAGTTTGTAAAAAAAAAAAAAATGCAGCATCTTTGAAGTACAGCAATGCAAAACACAGTAAAATGCAGTAGTATGTGCTGTCTTGTGGAAGTTGTTAAGAATGCATTATTTGGTTAAAGACAAGGGTGGGTATTTACATATAAAGGAGAAAATATTTTATCAGGATATAATATGAACTAAAGACATACTTTATAAAGAAACATTAACCTGGACTATTTGATTTTGAAGCAATGTTCATCTTCTTAATTTTTTAAGACACTCACTTATTTTTTTAGGTGGCAAGGAAAGAAGCATTGGTTTTAGGCATTGGCATATGTAAATCCATGAACCAGTTCCTTCCTCTGAAGTCAGTTTGTATCTAGCTCCCCAGCCAGATGACCCTTGCATTACAGATCTCCTGCAAGTGGCTGATTGCAGGTGCATTAAATAATTTTTTGTTGGCTTGCATGAAGTGACTACTTCATTAGTGGCAAATTTCTTGGTAGGACAACTTTTGTCTTATTAAATCTCCAGCTTTTAGCAGAGAATTTCTAACAAGCACTCACCCCAGCTTAGGCAACAAAGACTATAGCTTTAAGACTATAGCTGAATGATCTATAGTGTTTTTACTTGTTTTGAAACTTTGATTTCAAAGAAGTTGTTATCTGAGGTTTCTGTCCATTCTTGTGTTCAAATAATTTAGAAGCACTTTTGCTAGAGTAGTTTTGAAGGCCTTGTAGCCCTTTTTTTTGGTAGAGACAGAGTCTCACTTTATTGTCCTTGGTAGAGTGCCATGCTGTGACGTCACACAGCTCACAGCAATGTCCAACTCCTGGGCTTAGGTGATTCTCTTGCCTCAGCCTCTTGAGCCCTAGAGCTTTCCACTAGAAAGCTATTTCATCTACACTGATCTGTTGCTTGGTGTAGCCACCTTCATCATTGATCCTAGCTAAATCTTCTGTATAACTTGCTGCTGCTTCTCCATCAGCACTTACTGCTTCAACTTGCCCTTTTACGTTATCGGGTTGGGTTCTTACTTTAAACCTCATGTTCCAACCTCTGCTAGCTTCCAACTGTTTCTCTGCAGCTTCCTTACCTCTCTCAGATTTTATAGAATCCAAGAGAGTCAGCTGGGACTACAGGCCCCTGCCACAATGCCCGGCTATATCTTTTTTCATTGCAGTTTGACCAGGGCCAGGTTTGAACCCGCCATCCTCAGAATATGGGGCTGGTGCCCTACCCACTGAACCACCGGTGCTGTCCAGAAAGCTTTGTAGCTCTTACATCTTCAAGTAAGAGTTGTCTTTTAAAAAAAGCTATAGTCTTTCTCTGTTGCCTAGGCTGGGGTGCAGTGGTACAATCATAGTTCACTGTAGCCTTGATCTCCCGAACTTGTGATTCTCCTGCCTTTGCTTCCCAAGTAGCTAGAACCACAGGCTACCAATCCTGGCTGTTATCTTTTCCAGAACCTGTGTTACTTACACTTTTGTCAAATGCTAGTTGAACATAAATAGATTTGTAACTGGATTTGAAATTCTGTTTTTTTTCTTTCAGCAACATTTGTTGTTGTTATCCATCCTGCCTGACCCACTATTGGGCATGAGAAAACCAGGAGAAAGAGTCTTCACCCCAGAAAGAACTCCCAGCTGCAAAGAGCCAGGTAGGATACAGAACCTCAGTGAGAGAGTGGCCTTGCTGGCTGGCAGAAACCTAAGGTCAGATCAGGGAGGACTTCCTGGAGGAGGTGGTTTTGGGTTCAACATGGGCTGTCTTCCCATGTGTGCCTGGGTCTACCTATAGGATGGAGGCTGAGAGGAAATCCTATGTGAAGTACCAGGTGATTGGCAAGAACCATGTGGCAGTGCCCACGCACTTCTTCAAGGTGCTCATCCTGGAGGCAATGGGTGGGTTGATTGAACTCTGCTCCTATGTGATGCCCAGTGCGCCTTTGGATGAGGCCATCCCACTGGAACACTTCCTAGTGCCCATCAACAGCATAGAGCGGACCTCCAGGCTGCTCTTCGTGCCAAATATCCTGGTGCGGGCAGGCAACCTCAAGGCCATCACTGCTGGCAGCAAGTGAGGGTGGCAGCTCAGTGAGACTGTGGCATGTGGGGGCTGGGATTGCATTAAAAGTGGTTATTTTTGGAGATAATCCTTGGTGTGTTCATCCTTGGTGACCCACAGGAACTCCTGCTTTCATTGCTGCTTCACTGCTGCTTTGGACCCAAATGAACTGTCAGTTGGGATGGGTACCCACCTGGGTGAGGCCAGGCTGCAGGCTGGCCAGGGAGATGAGGATGGCTTCCTCTGTGTGGATGGTGCAGCTGCCCTGGCCAGAGCATGTTTTGACATACAGGTCGAAGAGGACACTGGGTTTAGCCACCTCTAGTTTGGGGTTAGCATCCACTCCCGCTTCCAGCCCCTGCAGGCCCCCAAACACCACGAGCACATGCCTGTAGCTGGGAATCTGGGCAGAGGCCACATCAGAGCGAGGCTCTGATGGTCAGGTCATAGCCATCCTGGAAAGGAGCCTCAGCAAATACAGCACTAAGGCAGGAAGCCAGTCAGACGGTGTAGCCCCAGTAGAGACCAGCTTTGGTGCAAGGGTCCTGCGATGACACAATTTTGCCATGGTAGGTCTTGCATTCTGGAAGTTGTTTCTGGTTCAGTTGCACAGTCACCCGAAGTCCAGGCTCCAGGTTCTTGTCAATCTTCACCTCCTTCTTCATGCCACAGTTGACAAAGGAGCCATGGCCCGGCCGGGTGGGTCTGTCCACCATGATGCCCTCCCAGAACTCAGACTCCTCACCCTGACGGATGTGGTGAGGGCTCTCCAGGAGGTTCAAGGGCCCTGCAAACTGTAGATCCTGGTGCTTGGGGAAGAATGCCTTTCTCAGGTACTGTGGACAGTCCAGGTACTGCAGATCCGGGCCAGCTGTACACATACCTGGCCCTTCTTGCCAACTCCCGTGAATTCCCCCTCCACAGTCTTGGCATCCTGGCCTTCTTCATCAAATACCACAATCTCCTTCACACAGAAGATGGCGCAGGCTCTGGCAATCTGGCCAGCCAGGTAGGTGCGAAGTTCAGGTGATTGGGCGTTGTCCAGGATGGAGCACGGCAGGGCCACACTCAGGGTGTAAGGCCTCCCATGGTCATCCCTCTGTGTAGCTGCCTCCTCCTCCTCCTGGCGCTTCGCCTGTTCCTCTTGTGTCCGCTGCCACTCCAGTTTTTTGGTCAACTTAAGATCCTTCCACTTCTTTTTCTCCTCTTTCTTCTGTTGCTTCCATTTTCGCCACTCAATTCTTTGACCTTGTTCACCCGGGCCACAAGGCCGCTTCCTCATGGTCTCTGCCATGTTGCTCCTGGATTAGAAATTCTTGTTTCCTTCTCTAGCTTCATGTTTCTTTTTCCTTAAAATTAGAATTACATATAAATGCTATTTAATTGTAACTTCATAAAGCTGCCTAGGCAGAGGACACTATGTATATAGTGAGGATTTAAAGATAAATAAAATATGCTTTTGAGAAGCTTGTAGTCCAATAGTGTAGTTAAGACAAGAAAGATACACAAATGCCATTAAGAAGGTGGTAAGGGGTTTAAAGGAGGGTGTAGGCACTAGTGACAACCTCTACAGTGCCAGCCTCTGATGCATTTCGAACTGCGGAATACACAAGTGGAAATAGTTGATGCAGATGACTTTTTATTTTGTAGGTTAGACAGAGGATATAGAGGAATTTTTTCAGTTTATTATCTAAGTATAATAATCTAAAAAAAAAAAAGGTTCCAATTAGGTTCTCTTTGCTTATTCTCACAGTATATTATGTACCTGTATTTATATAGTTACCTGACCTTAACCATGAAATATCTTGTCTTACTCTTTTGTTAAAATTATAATCTAGGACCTTTTAGACTGTGTGTTACTGTTATTGAAGGAGTTAATTGGGCTGCATAATCTTTTTTGAGTATCTTGTTCCCATTAGTTTACACATACACGTTTTGTTGGTATTCAGTCCTGCATTTCTCGGAGCGCACTTGCTTACCTATTATTCTTCTAAACCTAGATGAGTGAAAACTTTCTTTGTTAATAGCAGGGACAATCTGTATCCAGCCTCATTTATTCTCCTCCATGGAAAATCTCTCTTAAAAGCAGACCTGGTTTCAAGCTTCATCTTTCTAGTATGAAAGTGGATTATGTCATATTTATGTAGTACAAATATATTTGAATACTTGCAAAATTCCCATAGTTTGGGCAAATGTTCATTCTGTGAGAATGAATCAGTTCCAGAATTAAGAGGTTTTTTATTATAGTTATTGGGAAAATTAGAGCATTACTGTATATTTTCCTTCTCTATAGGGTTGCAGAGTAGTTAGATAATACAAGGTTGGTTAGTTGCTTATTTCACTCAATGTTGTGAATTTTGGGCTAGACCTTCAGTTTTCTGAACTGAAGAACAAAAGAAAGATAAGGTTAAAGAGTGAGAACAGAGAAAGAAAATAAAAAGATAAAGAGGAGAGAGAAAAAGGAGGGAGTAAAAGGAAAGAATTGATGAAAATGAGAGAAAAAGGACAGTAAGAGAGAAAGAGAGCAGCAGGAGAAATGACAGTGTTTGGCAGAGTGCTTTAACCAAACCTGCAGTTCTAAGAATTGGGGCTGGGTGGGGGAGGGACAGGCTGGGCAGGTTTCTGGAAGTCAGGAGCTCCTTACCATCCCTGGCAAAGGCAAGACCCCCATATCCTCCAACTATACAAAGATATCAGCAGTGTGTTGCAGTGAGGACCTACCAGTACCTTCTTACCAAAGGCGAAGCCTAGAAGGACACCCTTGACCATGAACCTGTGGCCTCCTTGAGCCATACCAATGTTGTGATCCCCGTTCAGACAGTGCTATGAATCACCAGCCCTCAGAGAAGAGAAAAAAAGGCAAATATAATAAGAATAGATAAAGAAAATAAAAAATCCTGTTTTATAAGATAAAGAAGAACAAAAAGGGATTTCTTAGCTGTTGTGTGAGAAATGTATGTGGGAACAATGAGAAAAGTAGATTGTCTACCAAAAGAAAGAAAAAGAAGACAAATAAAAAGGAAAAGTAGAATAAAAGGGACTGCAATGGGTAACAAAAATGGAGGAGCCCTAATATTGAAAAATATTAAAAATGTTATACAACCCCCCAAAAAACTAAACAATAAATAACACTGCCAACCAAAGAGTAAAAAAAAAAGGAAAATAACTGAGGAGAAAAGAAGCAAAAAATGTAATAGTATACATTTGTGTGTTTGTGTTTATGATTTGATAGATATACAAAATAGATGCAAATATAAGATATATTTATGTGTAATACATTTACATAATATATGTAATAGAATATATATATATATATATATCACTCTATTCTATATGTTGTCTGGACCCCAGGTGGCAGTGTGGTGTTAAGAGATGGAGAACACATGCTAGATTTCCTATATGTGATGGGGGTTGGAAGCCACTCTCTGGTTGTAAAGGAGACTGGGTTTTAGTCTTCTTGACTTCTCTGCCCTCAATATGGGCCTTTTGTATTAGTCAACATTCAGTCCCCAAGGGACTAGGGTCTCATGGTTCTCACTAGACTTCCCAGGAGTCCCATCCAACAGTGGTCCCTGAAAACAAAGTGGCCCTCCTGGGGGGTGTGGTGGCAACTCAGCTCACCCCAAGGATGGCTGCTCGAGCTCAGTAGGTTTGCCAGAGCTAGTCATGCACTAGGACCTCACGACTGGTTCTCCCACATGCAGCTTTCCCACAATGGCAACCCCCTAGCAGCAACCAAGCTGATGGGAGAACCACCATAACTAGCATTCAACCCTAGCCACAGGATGCTATTTGAGTTTACTGGTTGCTCCTGTGAAAAGGCCAGTCCAAAATCAAAAATAGGACAGCCCTTTCCCATTCCCAGTCCTTTATTGGAGAACAGGCCAATCTGCTGGTTTCTGCCCATACCAAGTGAAGGGGCACAGTCATCTGCACCCTTGTAAGGTCAATCGGTCTCATTTGTGCTTCTTGAGGTATGAGGCCCTGAGGAGGAACATTTCTAGTACTTAGGCTAGATGTGAGTTTTGGAGGATTTTCTCCCCCAGTTCACAGAAGTGGTTAGGCAAAAAGCCTATGAGTAAACCTTGAAATGGATCCATTTTGTGAAGGCAAATTTAGGGTCTTTTGTGTGTTAGAAAGAAAAAAATCCTGGATAGAACTCCGTAGGTGGCTTAGAACCTAATCATGTAAAAGTGATTTAGGACAGAGCTTCGCGGAGTCAGGTCTGCAAACAGATACCTGTATATCTTGGGATTTTCCAGGCTACTCCCTTAAGACAATTAACTGCCTCCAAATGGTGTGTTAAAGGATCAAGCATTGAAACCTCTTATTTCCCCAAAATCTTTTGTGTTTTTTTTTTTTGATTACTTAGCATAAGAATAACTTCAGTAAAGTAGTTATCAGTTAAGTCAGTTAAACCTTAGCCCATAAGGATAGCTTTACATAATGATAGTAAAGTGGTTATCAGTTAGTCTGATTTATCCATAAGCCTATAAGTGCCAGGCAGTAAAAGGCCTGGGGCCAAGTTTAAGTCATATGTTTATTGATTAAGTTATTTACCTATATAAGCCTTGGTGGAAGAAATAAAGTTGCTGAATGCCTGAGCCAGCTTCAGCCATTCCCTTTCAAATCAATCATTCCCTCTGAGGTGCTACCTCTGCGTCATCAATCAGAGGGGCTCAGTGGCAGCTACACCAAGCACCTGACTTCTGTGTTGGTTTTCCTCAGCTCCAGACCTTCTGTTGGCTCCTGAAATCCCCTGCTGACTCACTGTGCCCCTGCAGTGATGTTTCTGGGTAGATTCCCCATCCAGAGGTGGCTTCAGTCCACTTTCCCCGTCAAACCAAAAGTAATTGGAAAGGATTGTCTCTACACTGCCACCTGCTTCACCTTCTGTCATCTTCAGTCTTCTTCTTCATAAAAGCTGCCACCCTAAAGTTTGATATCCTGAAAAACAAAGTTTCATGTATGAAGGAGAAATGAAGACTTTTTCAGAGAAGCTCACACTGAGTGAATTCATCCAAACCAGACCTTCCCTGTAGGAAATACTCAGAAGTGCATTATCATAGATCAGTGCAGTAGATGCCCACCAGTGTTAAACCCCCAAAAGCTAAAGTTCAGAGCTCACATAAAACCATAGCACAAGAAGTAAAACAAAACAACCAGTATTATCCAACAGGAATGAACAGAACAGCATCCTAAATATTGATTCTATCACTCAATGTGAATGGTCTGAATGCCCCCCTTGAGAGACACAGTCTGGCGGAATGGATGAAAAAGTACAAGCTAAATAACTTTTTTCTTCAGGAAACACATTTAACCTTTAAGGACTCACATAAACTCTACATGAAGGGATGGAAGAGGTATTCTATGGACATACAACACCAAAGAAAGCAGGGGTAGCCATTCTCTTCTCAGATAAGATGGCCTTGAAATCAATAATAGTAAAGGAAGACAAAGATGGTCATTATATAGTGGTGAAAGGATAAACTCAACATGAAGACATAACAATTCTAAATATCTATGCACCTAACACAGTAGCATGTTCATTCAGAAAGCAAACCCTATGAGATCTAGGCTAAGAGTAAACAGCAGCATTGTAATTTCCAAGGACTTCAACACTTCACTGGCAAAACTGGACAGATCATTCAAGCAGAAAACAAACAACCACTGGTCTTAAATAGGACTGTAGAACAAACTGGTCTAACAGACATTTATGGAATATTTTACCCCCAAACTCCTGAATGTACTATTCTTCTCATCAGCACATGGAACGTTCTCTAAGCCTGATCTTGGTTTATGCCATAAAATACGTCTCAACAAATAAAAAATGGAGAAACCATACAATGTATCCTCTCGGGCCGCAGAGCAAGAAAACTGGAAATCAACTCCAAGAGAAACATTCAATTCAGCACTCAACACACAAAGTCATGGAAGTGGAACAGGCTGCTGCTGAATGATTGATTATTAGGTTAGGAATGAAATTAAGAAGTAAATCACAAGGTTCCTTGACGTGAACGTCAGAGGGCACGTAAGCTCTCAAAATCTATGGGATTAAGCAAAAGCATTCTTAAGGAAAAAGTTCATAGCCTAATATGCCTACATCAAAAAGATAGCAAAAACACGCATTAACAATCTAATGACTCATCTCAAGGAACCGAAAAAGGAAAGGCAAACCAAACCCACACCCAGCAAAAGAAAAGAAATAACTCAGGTCACAGCAGAACTAAACCAAATGATAAACAAACCAACAACCACAAAATACAAAGGATCAATGAAAGAAAAAGTATATTCTTTGAAAAGGTAAACAAAATTGATAACCTCTTGCTCCATTATCCAGGAAGAGAAGAGAAAGGACCCAAATGAGCTTTTCAGATGTGAAAAAGAAGGTATTATAGCTGATCCCACAGACATACAAGGTATCATCTGAAAACACTATGAAAATGTCTTTGGACGTGAACTCAAAAATGTACAAGACATAGACAAAATTCTGGAAATGCATAGCTTATTAAAATTCAATCAGGAAGAACTAGAACTTGTAAACAGACCTCAATGATCAACTAGATCAAAATAGTAATAAAACAATCTTTCAATAAAAAAGCCCTGGACCAGATGTAGTCACAAATGTTAACAGACCCATAAAGAAGACCTAGGACCCATATTGAGGAAATTGTTCCATAACATTTAGAAGGCAGACCTCCTCTTCAACTCATTCTACAAAGCCAGTGTCCCCTTGCCACCAAAACCAGGAAAAAACACAACAAAAAAGAACATTACAGATCAGTGTCCTCTATGAATATAGATGTAAAAATCCTCAAAAAATCCTCAAAAAGAATTCTAGCAAACCAAATTTCCACACTATATCTAACAAATAATCCACCCCAACCAAGTAGTCTTCCTCCCAGAGATGCAAAGATGCTTTAACATGCACAATTCAATAAAAGTGATTCACCACATGGAACCAAAAACAAAGACCATATGATCATCTCCATAGATGCAAAAAAAAGCATTCAACAAAATCCAGCACCCTTTCATGATACAAACCCTCAGTAAACTAGGCATAGAGGAACATACCTCAAAATGATAGAAGCCACATGTCACAGCCAACATATCTTCTTTAGGTGTAGTTTTGTTCACTTTCTCATTTTCAAAAATGAACACCCTGTTCCCAGCTGTAAACACTGCCGGACTTTTTGTCACCATAGGTCAGTTTTCCCTTTCCAGGTATTATTTCCAGAAATAAGTTCTTTATCCATTTTTTTAAAAAGTCCAATTATATTTCTTAAGATTAATGGTTCAAATGATAGCCTCCAATATATCTCTTATTTTGAACATTGAGACATTGAATTGCTATTGCTGAAATAAATATTTTTAAAAACTTGCAGAAAACACTAGTTTGGGTGCCAAATAAAATCTCAGGGCCCCAAAAAAGTGAGCAGGGCCACTGAGTCAGGTATCCTACAGTTAGGCTCAGGAGGGACCTACCGTAAAGGCTATGCCATAGTACAGACTCCTTCTAAGGGGGACAGAAGATCAGAATAACTTGGGATGAGGAAGAATCAAGGGGAGAGAAACAAAGAATGCCTCAATCAATGATCTAGCAGCCCAGTATTTTCAGCCATTTTTTCTTAGAAGAAAACAGAAGCCAAGCCAAAGCAAGTGGGAGCTTTAGGAAAGCTTTCCTGCTCAGTTGGAGAATGAATTGACCAGCGTATATTCAAAACAAAATGGTGAGGCCTGGGCGCACCTGGGTCAGGAGAGAAGTTGTCATGAGTGTAGGTAACAGTAAATAAACTGAGATTGCTCACTATGTCCATAGCTATTCAGGCAGTGGCCAGAAGGAGTCATGAACGAAGGGGCCACAGTATCCCTAGACTTTTGTCATCATTTCACTCAAATTTCTACACATGACTCATTTCATTCCCGTGAAAACATAAAATGGCTTAACTCCTCACAAAGTGAACATCTACAACCTGCTTGATTATGTTGAGAATTTTTTGAACCCTCAGTGCAAGTTCTGTTCCATCTTCACTCTGACCCTGGTCACTGCATGATGGTATAAGGTCAGTAGGGATGGGCAGCAGGAATTCCAATACTGAACAATGCTCAGAGAAGTATTATTTCCTGGAAATAGGTTATTTATTACTCTTTAAAAAAATAGTCCAATGATATTTCTAAAGAGGATGAATGGCTCAAAAATGATATCTAATATATCCCTATTTTGCACCTTGAGATAGTTGTTATTGACTAGACAAATGTTAAAGAAGCACACAGAGAGTGCTGGTGTGGAGGGGTGGTTCCAGGTTATTATTATTCTGGGACATCTTCGGTGCTCCAGTTGGCCTTGCCTGTAGCACATCAGAAGTGCTGAATGCCTCTCTACATCTGCAGGATCCTGAATCTTGGTGTGAAGAGATAACAACAGACAAAGGTCATCTGCTCTGGTGACCACTGAGACATCTTGACCTGTTACCAGTTGCTATCTGGCCATGTCCCTGCAACCATTCCTCATCCGACACTCTGCCCCCCTGGAGTCCATCCCTGATGCACTGCACTGATTGACTGTGAGTGGAGCCCCTTCCAATGCTACCAGGGCTCTCTTGCTACCTGGGCCCTCAGATTCTCCAGTTTTCTATTTCTGTTTATAAAGTCCATCTTCCTTCATGTTCTTTGAAGAAATCCCTTGAAAAGCATTCTAGAGGAGATGTGGGGTAGATTGGTTAAAGAGATGCTGAGGGAATTCTGAGGAAGTACCCACTGTGCCAGGCAACTGGGCATGAAACACTGCTGAGAGCAGCACTGCCTTTCTAATTCCCCCTGGAGGGAGGCAGCTACACAACCCCTCCCACCCTGCATCCTTACAGCCTCTCTGTCACTCATGCCCGGCTCCTACAGACTTCATACAGAAAACTGAAATGGAGAAGTTTCAGACATACTCATGAAAGGAGAAGAGAATGCAAACCAGGAATTCCAGGTTATCAAACAAAAAATGCCAGACTTCAACTAAAGGTTTATTAACAGTCATGTGGCTACTTAAAGATATTTTTCATTGTTCAGTATTTTTAGGGGAAGGAGAAGAGGGAATGGACAGTTTTGAAGTTATAGGGAAGGGAATTCCAGGTTCTGAGGGGAGTGTCTACCAGGAACAAGTAAAAATATAAATATCCCGTGAAATACAGGATTAGTAGGATGTGGACCACATGAGAATGTAAGTGACTACCAGCAGTGGCCTTCGGATCTGGAAACGACAAAGGGAACATAGGGTCCGCTTCCATCCAGCCCTACTCCGGATCTGAAAGAAAAATCCCAAGTCAGAGAGTTTTCACCTGGGAGGGATATATCCCTTTCCCTCCCCAGTAATCTTGCATTGAAGGAAAGGTCAGCCAACCCCTACAAAAAATGGGTAAAGACACGAAAAAGAGGAAAGTATTTCAGACTAAGGACCTGGGAAATTCCAGCAATTCCTCATCTTCCACACTCTTGTGATGTCACACCCATCAGTGCTCAGGGGCTGGGTTTGCCCTTTCTGTCTCCTTTACACAGCCAGGCCTGTGCATCAGGAGAGTGCCCTCTCTCTGTCCTTCCTCCCTTCTTCCTTACCCTGTCACAACTGCTCCTTGAAATGTCTATTATCACCGACTGCTCCCGAGTGCTGCAGGAGTTTGGACAGAGTCCAGTTTTTTGTGCTCCAGCCTGTGTTGAGAAAATAAAGAGGCATGGCATTGGCTCAGGTCATGAGCGGTGATATCTTCCCAGTCACCTGTCATGGAAGGCAGCACCAGGAACTTGTAGCAAAGGCACTTCATGGAGTCCCTGTCCCCGTATGAGGAGTGCACTGGCAGAGACAGGTTTCTTCCAGCAGCAGTGAAAGGTGATAATCACTGCTGGAATGGACTGCCTGCTATGTACCAGGTGCTGGGTTGGGTGTTTTACATACATTTCATCCTGAAGTTTTGAGGTTGGTATTATTACCTTGAAAATGGTAAGGCTTACAGAGGATAAAGGACTTGCCCATTGCAGCACAGCTAGAATGGAAAACCCAGGTTTGTCTTTAAGCCACATCCTCTTCCTTTTCAATCCACTACACCTGACTTGGAGAAACTCATTATTATTTTTTTTTCCCATTTACTAAAGGCTATTAGGCAAAAGTAACCAAGAAGGATTTTTGTGGGGTTCTTAGATGAAACTGAACTGGCGGCCTCTGCTGTTATTTGCCTCATTCTTTGCAGAGTTGCTTCTTTCTTTAGTACCGGAGCTTCCACGTTTAATGGAGAAGCTGTCATTCTTCACTCAATGGTCCTGACAAAGTGAAAGAAAGGAGCTGCAAGTGACACAGCACGTGTGCTGAAGCGTTTGCCTATGGGGATGTGCTGCCTTGTAATTGGAGTAGGGAGGATGGAACTCCTTCCTCTCCTGCTCACATAGGGATGTCCATTAGCCTAATATTCCTGACCTTTCTTGGCAGGTGACATTCTTTCTGCAGGACACAAGGAATACCTTAATCTGATTTATGAGTCTAGGAAGAGAAACAATGTGCGTGGCCTAGTTCCTTCCTGCTTCCCTCTTAAGAGCCAGGCTGATCACACAGCACAGCTGTGTGTCTGTTCCTCCACGTAATAAGCTTTTCAGAGGCAGCCTCAATTTGGAACCATAAAGTCTGTTACCCAGGAGGTCAGGCTGCTGAAGGGTGACACGGCTGTGGGTACTGGTAAGGTCAACTGGATTGGCTGCTTTTAATCTGGAAGGCCATGGAGTTCCACACACACTGTGGAGGACATGTGAAGTCCTAACATGAAGATGGCAGTGCCTGGCCTGAGTGGGCAGCACTTCCATTTTAATAGATACCCCAAACTTCATTCCACATCAGGGCCAAAGAGGGAACTGCAGTGGGTAAGCTTGGATTAACACAGAATGTCCAGAAGCTTGGGAGTCACCTGCAGTCTCAGCTGGCATGGGAGAGGTTAATCACACGTGGAGGAGATTAACCTCCCCATGGGGCAGGTTTCAACAGTTCTGAACACTTTCACAGTGAGTGGAATAGAGTGAGCCACAGGCACACAGGCTTGCAAAAGCTGGGAAGAGATGACAACACTCACAGTTGACCATGCTGTGTCCCACAGGGCCACCCTCTACGTTTCATACAAAGGTCCAAATGGGTGATGACAATTCAGAAGTTGTAAATATGCGGGATAAGAAAAGAGGACATCTCAAATACAGTCTGCTCACTGGGGCTGCCACCCGGACAACTAAATGTGTCAAGAAGGCATTACTATCACAAATGTCTGAGGAAGAGACAGTATATATAGGTGGCTTTTCCTCAGCAGACATAATAAAAGTGCCTGTTTTTAATGTTTCTTTCCACATCCAGGCACTTCTAGCAGCAAATCTTGCAGCTGCTCTCTCCTCTTTCATGCAGAATGAGTTTCTTGACTCGGGTGAACTGGGAGTGAGGACCTAGGGGTGTATCAGCTCTAACCTTCGAAACCACACTTGGTGCAAACTGCTCCAGGGAAGCACAATTCAGTCTGTAACTCCAGCCCTCTACTCTGGCAAGAGCAGTTTCTTCTGCAAGGAAAGTCTACCCTTATGCCACATGGGCTAGAAGTAGGAGGGGAAGATCAGGGTCAGGAGGTGCACTTGCCAACAAATCAAGAGCTATTATCAGCTTTGCAAGGGAGTCTTTAAAACCATCATATGTTTTAATCTTTTAAAGATATTTCAGTTGATTCAGATCTCAGGGAACGAGATTGCCATGTATTTGACCCTCTAAAGACTCTAACACCTATGTGATACAGTTATTGTTGAGATGTAATAAGATATCTTTTATAGCTCATTTCATATCTTTAGAAAGTAAGCTGTCAATAAATGGCAGATATCATTATTCTCTAAGAACGCCTGATTTGGAAAGTGTTGGCCCTTCTAGACTGCACAAGTATCGTGTTCTCTTGGGTGACCACAATGACCCCAGATTCACTGTAGGACTTTTCTTTTTTTTTGAGACAGAGCCTCAAGTTGTCACCCTGGATAGAGTGCTGTGGCATCACAGCTCACAGCAACCTCCAATTCCTGAGCTCAAGAGAGTCTCCTTCCTCTGCCTCCCAAGTAGCTGGGACCACAGGTGCCGAGCCAGGACTTTTCTTGGCATGAGGGAAACACCTAATTCTAAGTCTGGCCACTGACATGTACCCGAAAGGGTGAGAAGTGAACAGGGCCCACCCTAGCCCCGCTCTTTACCGCCTGATCTGTTCCTCGGCCATGGAGAGGGCGTTCTCAGCAGCCACCCTCTGATTCTCAGCAGCCACTCGCTGGCTCTCAGCTGCATCTCTCTGGCTCTCAGCAGCCACCCTCCGATGTTGTTCTACCTCCAGCAGCTTCCTTACTTCGTTTACTTTGCCTTTGGTGTTGCACAGCTGCTGCTGGGATTCGGAAAACCTTCAGGATAAAAGGGAAACAAACAATCACTAGATGCAAGATGCAGTTGCTACTACAAGGGATTCCAAGTCTTCATAAGGTTATAAAGCAGATCAATTTACAGAAGCTGTGTGAACACAAAGAATATCTGAAAAGCATAGCTATTGAGAGATTACCTGAAGCTGCAGAAAATATCTTAAGAGATTTTAGGAATTATCTTTCATTTTAGTACCAGAGTGTTTATTAGTGGCATATGTATGTGAGCATTTCTGTTTTTTCTATAGAAACTTCACACACAATTGTTAGTTATTGCTACTATTTAATCATAGCCTCAATCATGCAAGACCAGTAAGATAACATGGAGTTCAGCGCAATCTAGATTACTGTTTGTCTTTTTTCCTTCCCTTCTTCTTTTCTTTCTTTCTCTCTTTCTGCCCTTCTTTCTTTTCTTACTTTTTTTTTTTTTTTAAAGAGGCAGATCTTGTTCTGTCTCTAGACTCTCTAGATTGGGTCTAGATTGTCTCTAGATTGGGTCTTGATCCAATCTAGACTGCAGTGGTGTCATTATTGCCCGTGGCAGCCTCGTTCCTGACCACCCAACTCCAGTGCCTGCAGAATATGCTGCAGGGAGGAGAGGCCCCATCTCTACCTTTGCTGTAGCTCCTGGAGGTCTTTAAGATGACTCTGGGAGGGAACTCTGTTGTTTTCCTGCTGAACTACCTGAGCAGCATCAGGGTTTAGGGGCCCCTGAAAGAGGAATAGGCTTAGTAAATCAGCGATGAAAGCTCTTAACAAAGTGCACTTGTGGAAAACAAGAACTCATTTAGCATCAGAGAGACTGAGAAATCCTGGAGAAGACTGTCCCTGCTCTGAATTCTAAAGCCAACATTTAGATGTGAGAAACTTCTGCTCTAGCAGGTTAATCACTTACATGAAACTCTCGGCTTAGCTCGATTTTTCTCCCAGACTCACATTCTTGAATTTGTCCTCTTAAATGGTGATAGCCTTACTGTTGAAGTCTGCTTTTGCCTAGTAGATGCTCATGGATTTTCCAGATGCTATTCTGATCCTTCTCTGTTCCTGAGCACCCCTGACCCTTTTTCCTCCTTCCTGTTTTATTCATCTTTGCACCCATTCCTCCATCTCTTCCAACTTCAGCACTGCCGCCTCTCCACTGCTGTCAGCAGGGCTGCCTGCTGTGTTTCTCAGATCCAAACCTTACCACCGTTTTCTTTATCATGTCAAGCAAAACCACCACTTCCTCAGTTTCAGAGTTCCAAAAACCGTGGTCATCCCTGTTTCCCACTCTCTGATTTCTCTCTGAACTTTTCACTGACCTTTATCTTCCTATTACCTTACCTCCGGAAGTTTTCTCAGCCCTTCCCTCATCTCAGTTAATGCTCTCTTTCTCTCCCACCTAACGGCATCAGCTCCTTCCACGCCTCTGCACGCTGAGTCATGTACACTGGCTCGCGTTATTTCTTTCAGCCTCTCACCTTCCTAATCGCTGCCTGCATATCTTCCACCCGTTTTCCAACACCATGCAGTGTTTGAAGAGGTCCTTGTAGCGCTTCTGGCTTTCACGCAGGTGTTGAGTAGTGCCACGGAGTTGAAGGGCAAGAGTATTGTTCTCCTCTAGTAGCTCAGATAACTGAAACAGAGGGGAGGGTAAGCAGCATCCTAAGGACTCTTTCACCATGAGCCATGCTTAGGTAACTGTCCTGACTTCTAAGGATCCAATTATCTTAGGGAAGACCTTTTTTTCAGCAACAGCAAAAGTAACGCCATGTGTTCTTTCAAAGGAAGAAAACTCTAAGGTTTTTATTTTTGAAGAAAGGAAAACAATTCTGGAGGAATAGCAGGAAACTTTTGTTTACAGTGACTAGAGAATTAATTTATTTCCCACCAGCCCCAGTGGCCAGCGCCCTAACCACTGACCTACGAGTGCCACGTCCTAGTTTTATTTTCGAAGAATTGATTCTCACAAAGAATTTGATGTGCTTCTAAACACACACCACCTCCCCAAACAGATGTTTTTACCTGTCATTACTTGCAAGCTTTTATATCATGCTCATTTGCAATTGGCTTTTAGAGAATGAAATGAAAATAAATGACCTGATAACCAGCTGCTTAGAATCAATGCTTCCCTCTGTTTTTAAGTTGTGTGTGTGCGCGGGCACCTATTCATTTCCTTCAGATGGAGTGTTGAGCATGCTGCCCAGCCCTTCGCTTGTCTATTTTGCATTGGTCCTTCCACTATTGTTGATTACTCAGTTTCTGATGCCTTGAATTGACCTGGACTCTCTGTGTAGGACTCTCTCAAATTATTGATTATCTGAATTCTGACCTCCTCATGATGAATTTGGAATCTTGTGTTTCAAGTCAGCATTGGAGTCTTTCATTAGCCAAACAATCTAACCTTCTTTCCTGTAAATGTCCCATATTCTTCTTCTTTCCTGAGACTTTGCACATGTCAAATGACTGAAATACCTTTCCCCCAGCTTGTCTAGAATCTTATCTAGCCATCATGGTTTTGCCCCTCTCCCACCTTTCCAGGTAACCTTCCTTGACCATGACACTCACAGCAACCTTTCCCTCTGAAAATACTTCAGGTTCCTGGTTGCGTTGACACTTATTCAGAAGGCCTCAGTGGCTAGAGTGTTACAGTACAAATGAGAAGGGTGTGTAGTAGAAGAAATCAGCAGATGTGTGGTAGGTAACAGCAGAGCAACCAGGAAAGTAACCTCCTGATGGTAAGATTAGCTCTATGCAGAAGTCCTTCAGAAAAAAACTTTCACGATTAAAAGACTTTCACAAAACAAAAATACGTGGGTGGGTGGTCAATCATTGCTGGACATGTAGAACTAAGATACAGCCATCAATGAACTATAGCAAATTTGCCAAGATAAATGACATTTTTGGAGGTTTCCTGGTGTTCCCTAATGACACACTTACATACTGCACATCTGCTTCGACTACACATCCTTCTCATTTCTACTGTATCACTCTAGCTACTTTTATCTACTAAGACTTTAAAAAGTGATTTGTTGAATTAGTAACCATTAGTAACACGGGAATTGATGGTGCTTTTTCCGAATTTTACAAAGTATTCCCTACCCCTACCTGTGTGGCTTGTTCTTCCTGTGTCTGGCAGAGCTGGGCTTGCAAAGCCTTAAGTTCCATCCTCTCCTTGAGCAGTCGCTTTAGCAACCCAGATTCGGCCATGATTGTGGATGGCTTCTTATAGTGAAGACAGAAAAGGAAAAACAATGAAGCCAAAGCATTAACCCTCTGAATTATTTCACCTCCCTTTCTTGTTATTTCCTCTACTATTCACCCTTCACATTTCTACTTTAACACTAGCTACTGTCAGGTACTAAGACTGTAAAAGTGACTTGTTGAACTAATAACCATGTCCAAACCCACTGAACTTCATGTCTTTATCCTAATTATACGAGGTGTTCTCCACCCCTATCTGTGCGGCTTGTTCTGCCTGTGTTGCATTGAGCTGGGCTTGCAAAGCCTCAATGAGTCCCTCCTTCTCCTGGAGCCCTTGCTTTAGCATCATTACTTCTGCTGCTTCTGCAGAAGTCTCATTGAACTGAAGACATACAAGGAAAAACACTTACGCAAAAGAATTACCATTCTTAATTCCTTCACCTCCCTTTGTTATTTACCCTCAATGCATATTCAAATTCCCTCTACTTTCCGTGTATTACAAAAGTTAATTGCATATATTGTAGTTTTCAAAAAGTAGTCATCCAAATTTATTGGTCAAAGCAAGACAGAAGCAGGAGCTGCAACTTTCCAATTTTTCTGAATCCTCGCATAGAGATAGCACAACCAGATATTAAAGTCCAAAAATTATGCAAATTATAATAAAATTGAGAAGATGGCCCTGTCAACCCTAAGATACAGCCAAAGTAGAGGGACCAAGCACCAAAATCCATAAGACCTAAAAGGTATTAAAATCTGTAGAAGATGCAGGCATGGTAGCTCATGCAGAGGTCATTGTCAGAGGGAAATTGAGAAAAGAAAAAGATCTCTATGCCAGTGAAATCTGGGCTCAATAACCATAATGTGCACATGTGATATTGCTGCTTCCCTGGGCCAAACTCTCCACAAGACTGCAGTCTCCGCTTCTCTAAATACTGCCAGAACATGAGTATCTGTAACCACAGAGGACAGATGATGAAAGTGCGTATGGTGTCAACGCTCTGATCCTCAAAAGGCAGGACTGCCCTTACTCCCCTCTGTGTCCCCAGTCTTAAACTGTGTTCATGGTAGCAGTTGAAAACTAGAGAGCCTCCCACCAGGAAGTCCATGGTAATCTAACTCATGCACAGAAGAACTCATGAAGCCATAGAAGACACAGAACATTCTGTATAGTGTAATTGAAATGAAGGATTTCAGAACTGGAATAAACCTTAGAGGTCACCTAATCTTCTAACCAATGATAAAACATCTCCAAAAAAGATGTTTTTCTCCTCTCTAAATGCTTCTGTCAGTACTTATTTCCTGTTGCAATTTTATTTTTTTATTTCTCTTCAAGTCTGGGTCACAGTGAGACATTCCAAGTCCATGTTTCTGTAGCATTTGTGGTTCTTGACCTTCCTAATTGTCGTGTTGTTATAAATGGTAGAAAGGGGTTGTGACCACAGGTTGAGAACCGCTGCTTTTTACCCAATGTCTGCTCTCTTAGGTTTCAGACTTGCGTGAGCCTGTGACCCCTTTCCTCAACCCTATTTATTCATTTGAAATGGGAACGTGTATCCCATGCTTGGCCCACCAATGTATCTTGGAAGGACATAGCTGGTTTGGATTTCACAGTCTCACAGATAGGACTTTGTGCTTTTCACCTGGTTCTGGAGTGACTTAATCCTTTGGGGACATAAGCATGAAAAGAATGTATTTGTATGTCAGAAGAGGATAAGTTTTACAGGCCCAGGGTTGGAAGGCTGTGGTTGGCATGTCCCCTCCAACACTCATATTCAAACTTAATACCCAATGTGGCAGTATGACAGAAGGGGGGTTTCAGCGGTTACCAAATCATAAGTCTCTGCCCTCAGGAATGGATAAATTCATTCATGGATTAATGGGTGAATGACTTCATGCATAACATAGGAGGGGAACAGGTGGCCCTATCAGAAGAGGCAGAGGGACGTGAACTGGCACATTAGCACAGTCAGCCTCCTCACCCATATCCCTCTGGAGCAGCACAGAGAGCCCCCACCAACAAGAAGACCCTCACCAGCTACAGCCCATGACCTTGGACTTCTCAGCCTCCACAACAAATCCATGCCTTTTCTTTTCTTTAAAAATTAAAGAAATACAGAAAGGGGCAGAA
>CAUYON010091100.1:0-15783 GCA_963573935.1 Arctocebus calabarensis
AAAAAAAAAAGTTGCAAAGAGGTATGAAAATTAATGAAATAACACTAATTGCTTCTAAGTTTATTAAGTGAGAAAAGTAAATTTTCAGTTCCATTTAGATTTAAAAGAAAACCCTCCATATCTTAACTAAGATAGTATGTGTGAAATTTTTAACATATGGTAATGGCTCAATAAACATATGTTGAGCTTTAACTTTATTTATTTTTAATTCTGAATTTCAGAATACTTTTCTTGGCAGAATATTTTATCTCACTATATAGTTTTTTGTTTCCCAGGACTTCCGCTTTTCTCTAAATTTTCCTTTTATTTAGAAAATGTATGTAGTTCTTATTTCATTGCTACCACGTCTCCCTTGATTATATTTATTAAACATTTCTGAGTTTACTTCTGATTAGATGTCTGTTTCCTCCAGGTTATCTTCTGTGTTTAGAGTTGTGTCTTCCTTCCATGTTGATTGTTTTCCCAGTTGGTAATCTCTTTCTTAAATTCATGTAAAACAGAAAAATTTAAAATTAGATTAGAAATAGTATTTGGTCTGAGAGTGGCTTTTTGATGCATAGATTTTATTATACTGTGACATGGCCTTTTAATCAAATACATCCCCAAATGTTGGTATTTGTACTTGTTTCTCCTGGAACTCTCAAGTATCTTTTAAGAAGATTCAATCAGTCTTCTGAACAGTATCCATCCAACTTCCAGTTCACTTAAGAGATGAGCAAGGGAAGAGTTCAGTGGGTAGACTTTGGAATAAAATCCATATATTCCATTTGATACCTCGCTTCAGCCAATCTCTGTCCTGCTTTCCTGAGGTCAGAGATTTTTGGTATAAATTTTTCCTGAGGATAGGCTTTTCTTAGGGACTGGGGCCGGGACCTGGGATATAATTACTCCTTTTACTCACTTTTAATCTGTTTTCAGTTTTACACCTCACTCTGGCCTTCTGTAGTTAGTGTATCTGTACTTTCTGAACTTTCCAGGATGGTGCAGGACAATTTGCTTTCTTCTCTTTGGAACCTCGCTCTTCTGGGACTTAGATTTCGGTTTTCTTAATTCTTCTATGTCAGTTGCAAATTTTCTCTTTGCCTTTCACTTGCCGAAAATTGATTACTATTTTTCAATTGTTTATTGTCTTCCATCCTTTTTCTTCTTGTAGGTTTTATAACATTTTTGTTCGTATACTCTTATTTAGTGGCTTTGGTGAAGGATTTTACCAATTCACCAGGTTGCACTAAAAGCATCTCGCAATCTTAAATGGTCTATGAGGGTTAACATGGGTTTTTAAAAAATGTGATCTTGTCATTTATGTTGATCATAATAATACTTAAAGTAGTAATGATGATGAGAAAGACTGTCATAACAACAATTATTTCTACTTTTACTTTTACATGTTGCACCAGCATTATTTATTAGATACTTGTTCTTTTCAGCCTCCCATGTTAAATGCTTATTCCTTGTAACAATCCTCTTTGGAAGCAAAGTCTCATAAAAGTACCTTGCATAAGAGAGCACAGGTAGCAAAGGCAAAGCAAAGATGAAAACAGGTGTGGCTGACTCAAAATCCCCATTATCCGTAACCTCTACCAACAATGCCTCCATTAAGGATGGAAGATAATCTATTTCAATGAGAATTTATTTTACTGGCTTTCCTTTTGATTTGGGGATACTATTTTAAAATAAAGGGCATTTTTACTTACTCAATTATTTGGCATCACTAATGCTTTAATTTATTATTTAAATTTGCCCATATTTACAAAATATCGAGACTCACAAAAACTCTATAAAGAAAATTGTAGCATCTCCATTTGTAGAGTAGGAATAAAAAGTCAAAGAAGTTGGTAACTTGGATGGTCAGTAGCTGGTGGAAATGTAATATAGGTATTCCAATTCCAAATCATGTATCATTTGCTCTATACTAGATTACTTCTCCAAATCCTTACGCTTTTAATCAAATGTCTCTAGAAATGGAATTAATAGTACCTCCTAAATATTCTTTCAGGTTTTTGCCATTTTCTTCCTACAATAAAAATGAAAAGTATATCCCATCGATAAATTCATCAAGCAAGTATGGTCTTGATTCTTATGGAAAACAACATTTCCGAACTCAAAATCCTAAGAAATGGATCTGTGACAAGGTGAGTTAACAAAACATTAAAAAATATTATATTATCCCTTTTAAAAAATTAAAAATACACATTAGTTACAAGTATAAATATTCATAATACAATTAGACCCTTGGTTACAAAGTTATTCATAGCTGTGTTATGTAAAATTGTGCTGCTGACTTAAGTCAATAAGATAGTTTTATTTTTTTTTTCATTGTTGTGTTTTTATGTTTCATGAGTTAACTCGTAGATTCCTGGCTTTGGCATTTGACTAGGGTCAGGGATTGAATAGGAGGTCACAGAATGGAGTTAAGCCAACTCTTAGGCATGGAGACCGGTGCTTGCTTGCTTTCCCACTATGTCTGTGACTGTATATACAGATAAATAAATAGGTAGAAGTGTATGTTATATACATATATAACATAATGTAAAACATTTAACATGCATATATGTATCATGAGTCGTGTGATACATACTGGTCTAACAGATACATAATATGTATATTGTATGTGGCACATATGTGGTGGCACAGTCTGTGCTGAGTCTGCCATAACAAAGTCCCATAGATGGATTGACTTCGACAGACATTCATGATCTCACAATTATGGTGGCTGGAAGTCTGAGGTAACACTGTAGTTAGTTTCTGGTGAGGCCTCTCTTCCTGGCTTGTAGGCAGCAACAATTTTTCTGTGTGCTTACATGACCTCTTCTTTGTGGACAGAGAGAAAGCAGGCTTTCTTGTATCTCTTCTTGTAAGTCTCCAATCCTATCAGACCAGCACGCTATTTAAATGACCTTTTTTAACCTTACCCACCTTAAAGACTCTATCTCCAATACAGTCACATTGTGGGTTAGGGTTTCAGCATATGAATTTTGTGGAGACATAGTGCAGTCCCTAGCATTCCATTCCTGGACCCCAAAACTCATGCCCTCTCAAATGCAAAATATATACTTTCCTTTTCAACAGCTCCATAAGCCTTAGCTCATTTCAGTATGCACTCTAAAGTTTAAAGTCCAAAGACTTATCTAAATCATGGGAACATGAGAAGGATGCCAGCTATCACCACTACTGTTCAATGTATTAATGGAAGTCCTAGCCAGAAGAATTAGGCAAGAGAAAGAAATAAAAGGCATCCAAATTGAAAAGACAGTAGTAAAATTGTCTCTGTTTGCAAAAGTCATGACCTTATATATATTACTAAAACACCCTAACAACTCTAGCAAAAAATGAATAAACAAATTCAATAAAGTTGCTGGACACAAAAATTAATAGTGTTTCTGTGCACTAACTACAAATGATCCCCAAAAGAAATCAAGACAATAATCTCATTTATTATAGCATCAATAAACAAATAAATAAAATACTTAGGAATAAATTTAACTCACACAGTGAAAAATATGTACACTGACAACTATAAAATATTGGTGAAAGAAATTTAGAAAGACACAAATAAATGGATAGATATCCAGTGTTCACAGATTGGAAGAACAAATATTATTAAAAATGACCGTACTATCCAAAGCAATACAAAGATTCAATGCAATCCCTATCAAAATCTCTATGTCATTTTTCAAACAAATAGAAAAAATGATTCTCAAACTCTTATAGAACCACAAAAGACCCCGAATAACCAAAGTAATCTTAAAGCAAAAAGAACAAAGCTGCATATGTCACACCCCCTGATTTCAAAATATATTGCAAACCCATAGTAATCAAAACAGTATGGTATTGGCATAAAACTAGACACATCAACCAGTTGAACAGGGTAGAGCCCAGAAAAAAATCTACATACCTATGCTCGATTGCTCTCTAGGCAAATACACACATCGAGGAAAGGATGGTCTCTTCAATAAATGGTGTTGTAAAAATTATACATCCATATGCAAAAGGGTAAGATTGGATTCTTATCTCACACTATTACAAAAATTATGTCAAAACAGATTAAAGACTTAAATGTAAAATCTGAAACTGTAAAATTACTAGAAGAAAATAGATGGAAAAAGCTTCTTGACATTGGTTTAGCAGTGATTTTCTAGATATGTCCCAAAACATAGGCAACAAAAGTAAAAATAAATAAATGGAATTGCATGAAGCTAAAAAGCTTTTGTATAGCAAAGGAAATCACCAAAGTGAAGCAACCTATGGAATGGGACCAAATGTCTGAAAATCATACATCTAATGAGGAGTTATTATTCCAAAATTTATAAGGATACAACTCTACATCAAAACACAACCCCTGTAAAAATGGTTAAAAGACTTGCATGGACGATTCTGAAAAGAACACATGTAGATGGCCAGCAGGTATATGCAAAGACATCCAAAATCTCTCCTCATCAGGGATGAAAATAGAAACCACAATGAGATATCACCCATACATGTTAGAATAGCTATTACCAAAAAAGAGAAAAGATCACAAGTGTTGGAGTGGATGTGGAGAAAAGAGAACCCTTGCATACTACTGGGAAAATAAATTAATGCAGCCATTACGGAAAACAATGTGAAGGATGAAGATTCTTTAGAGAATTAAAAGTAGAACTACTATAACCATCCAGCAATCCACTTCTGGGTACATAATCAAAGGAATGGAAATATCACAGAGATATCTGCCCTCTCACGTTTACTGCAGCATCATCTCGATAGCCAAGACATGGAATTGACATAATTATTCACTGAAGGATGAATGGATGAGGGAAAAGTGTGGTTTTTCTCTGTATACATATATGTAGCCCACAATGGAATACTATTTGGCCTTAAAAAAGAGGGAAATCCTATCATTTGTGAAACTATGGATGAACCTAGAGGATGTGCTAAAGGAAATGTTAGGTACAGAAAGACAGATGGTGCATGATCTCATTTATATGAAGAATCTAAAAATTTTAAACTCCTGGGAGTAGAGAGTAGATGGCAGTTGCCAGGGACTGGGGGCAGGGCAGTGAGGGGAGGGATGGGAAATGAAGACATGTTGGTCAAAGAGAGTGTAATGTTTCAGTTAGATAGGATGACTAGTTCTGAAGGTCTGGTACAGCCTGCTGACCATAGTTAATAATAATGTGTGACATACTTGAAAATTGCTAAGAGCATAAATCTTAAATGTTTTTACCACCAAATAGAATTAACTATGTTAAACATTATGGATATATTAATTGGCATGATTATGGTAATTATTTCACAATGTATACATATATTAAAACATCACATTGAATACTGTAAATGCATGCAATTTTTGTCAATTATACTTCAATAAAGCTGTAGAAAACAGAACACATAAATATCATCTAAATCATATATGGTGAAACTTGCGGTATGATTCATCCTAAGACAAACTTCCTGTCCAGCCAAGAAACTGTGAAACCCAACAAGTTTGTGCTTCCTAAAAATGCAGGGTAAGAAAGGGAAAAATTGGAAGAGAGGAATAGATAGATGACAGGTCCCAAGCAAATCCAGAACCCAGCAAGGCCAATTCATTAGATATTAAAACTCAAAACTAATCCTCTTTGTTTTATTATTTTGCCCTCTTGTCCTTCTGGGATGGCAGGGTCACCCAGTGGCTCTGGAAAGGCAGTCTCTCTGCAAAGGCCCTGCCGAGTGGCTCTCTGTAAAGGTGGATCCTGGCCCTGAGGCTCTGGACAGGATCATCCTGCCACCCCCAAACAGGAGAGGCACCCACACCCTTTGGGACCTAGAAGGGAACAGTCTTGCTTCCCTGTGCCTGTAGCAGGAGAAGAAACCTAAGGATCTCTGAATCCCTTTTGAGGTCCTTCTTTCCTTGAAGAACAGTTGTTCAGTCATGTAGCATCCAAGAAGTCCTGCAGTCTGCCTTCCTTCTGTTTCCTTTGTCTGCCTAATGTAGTTCCAACCCTTAGCTAGTGTACTCGCAATTCCTGGCTTCTGTTGAGAGGACTGATGAAATCCCTGAATTGCTCCTGTCATCTCTCTGTTAGTCAAGAACTTTTTCTAGGCGTTGGAAATAAAAGGTATGTAAGATACTATGTACACAGTATGTTCTTTTAGTGGTGCGTTCCTACTTTAGTTCAAAACACATCAATCACTGTCGAGTTGTGGTGTGACCTAATTTAATCTTAATCATTGCCTTAAAGATCCATCTCCAGTGTAGTTGGAGACATGGAGGGGGTAGGTTTTAACCTATGAATTTGCTGGGGGACATAATTCAGTTTATACTATGTGACATACATGTTATACATGCATCATAGCTTACATGTATTACATATATGTACATACATACACATGCTTTTACCCCCCCATATTTCTCTTTGTGCTATACTTGCAGATCAGGAAATAATAAGTGTTTAAAAATATACAAGTAAATCATATTTTGTCTAAGGACATTCCTAAGAGAATTTTCTTTTTATTATAATTGTTTTATTAAATCATAGCTGTGTACATTAATGCAATTATGGGGTACAATGTGTTGGTTTTATAGACAATTTGAAATACTTTCATTAAACTGGTTACCATAGCCTTCACCATATTTTCTTAGTTATTATGTTAAGACATTAATATTCTATACTTAGTAGATTTGACATGTACCCTTGTAAAATGCACCACAGGTGTGGTCCCACCAATTACCCTCCCTCCACCCATCTTCCCCCCTCCCTTTCCCTCTACCCCCTCTTTCTCCTTCATCTTCGGCTGTCATTGGGTTATAGTTTTCATATGGAAGTGATGGTACTTATATATTGGTATTATAGTAGAGCTGAATACATTGGATACTTTTTCTTCCAATCTTGAGATAGTTTACTAAGGAGAATATGTTCCAGCTCCATCCATGCAAACTTAAAGGAGGCAAAGTCTCCACCTTCTTTTAAGGCTGCATAATATTCCATGGTGTACATATACCACAATTTATTAATCCATTCGTCAATGGGCACTTGGACTTCTTCCATGACTCAGTAATTATGAGTTGGGCTGCAATAAACATTATGATACAACTATCTTTATCATATGGTGATTTCTGGTCTTCTGGATATATACCAAGTAGAGGAATTGCGGGATTGAATGGCAGGTCTATTTTTAGATCCCTAAGTGATCTCCAAACATCTTTCCAAAAGGAATGTATTAGTTTGCATTCCTACCAGCAGTGCAGAAGTGTTCTCTTTTCTCCACATCCACACTAACATCTATCGTTTGGGGATTTTGTGATGTGGGGTAATCTTACTGGAGTTAGATGATATCTTAAAGTAGGTTTTTTTTTTTGTAGAGACAGAGTCTCACTTTATCGCCCTTGGTAGAGTGCTGTGGCATCACACAGCTCACAGCAACCTCCAGCTCCTGGGCTTAGGAGATCCTCTTGCTTCAGCTTCCCGAGTTGCTGGGACTGACAGGCGCCCGCCACAATACCCGGCTATTTTTTTTATATATATATTTGGATGATTAATTTTTATTCATATATTGATCTTTTTCAAAATTTCATTTTAATCAAAAGAAGTAAACTTTTCTTTTTAAAATATAATATTTTCTTTGCAATATTAAGCAGTTATTACTTTTAGTGAGACTCTTACCTTTAGATTACATATGTGTCTACGAAGGATGAGTTATGATAGTTCCTAATTCTTTTGTGCAATAAAATAAAATAAAAATAAAAATTAATGCCCAAACAACAGATAATTAAACATTATTGTTCCTAATTAGTTTAAAATATATGTCAACACCCGGCTATTTTTGTTTTGCAGTTCCGCGGAGGCTGGGTTTGAACCCACCACCTTCAGTATATGGGGGCCGGTGCCCTACTCAATGAACCATAGGCGCCGCCCTCAAAGTAGTTTTGATTTGCATTTCTCTGATGATTAAGGATAATGAGCATTTTTTCATGTGTCTGTAGGCCATGCACCTGTCTTCTTCAGAGAAGCTTCTATTCAAGTCCCTTGCCCACACTGAGAGGGGATCACTTGTTCTTTTCTTGCTAATACGTTTGAGTATTAGCAAGAAGTATCTTCTCCCGTTATGCAGACTGTCTGCTTGCTTTACTTACTGTATTCTTGGCAGTGCAGAAGCTTTTTAGTTTGATCAGATCCCAGTAATGTATTTTTGGTGTTGCTTCTAATGCCAAATGGGAGGGTCCTCCTCATAAAGTTTTTTTCAGGCCAATTTCTTCAAGTGTTTTCCCTGCACTTTCTTCTAGTATTTTTATAGTTTCCTGTCTTAAATTTAAATCTTTTATCCAGTGAGAGTCTGTCTTTGTTAATGGTGAAAAGTGTGGGTCCAATTTCAGTCTTGTACAGGTCACGTTCACCAGGTGCCAGTTCACCCAGCATCATTTGTTAAATAGAGAATTTTTTCCCCACTAAATGTTTTTGATTGATTTATCAAAAATCAAATAACGGTAAGTAGCTGGGTTCATTTCTTGGTTCTCTATTCTGTTCCATACATCTCCCTCTCTGTTTTTGTGCCAGTACCATGCTGTTTAGATCACTATCAATTTATAGTATAGTCTGAGGTCGGGTAGCTTGATTCCTTCTGATTTGTTTTTATTTCTGAGTAATGTCTTGGCTAATATTTTTTCTGATTCCATATAAAATGGAGTATTATTTTTTTGAGGTCTTTAAAGTATGACAGTAGTGCTTTAATATAAATTGCATTAAAATTGTACATTGCTTTGGGTAGTATGGACATTTTAACAATGTTGATTCTTCCCAACCATGAACATGGTATGTTTTTCCATTTGTTAACATCTTCAGTTATTTCCTTTCTCAGAGTTTCATAGTTCTCTTTATAGAGATCTTTCACATCTTTTTTTAGGTAACTCCCAAATATTTCATCTTCTTTGGCACTACTGTAAAAGGAGTAGAGTCCTTGAATGTTTTTTCAGCATGACTATTGTTAGTATATATAAAGGCTACGGGTTTATGAGTATTGATTTTGTAACCTGAGATGCTACTGTATTCCTTGATCACTTCCAAGAGTTTTGTAGTTGAATCCTTGGGTTTTTCAAGATATAAAATCATATCATGAGAGAAGAGTGAAAGTTTGATCATGTCTGTTCCTATGTGGATGCCCTTGATTGCCTTCTCTTGCCTGATTGTGATGGCTAAGACTTTCATTACAATGTTAACAGTGGAGACAATGGGCAATCCTGCCTGATTCCTGATCTGAGAGGAAATGATTTCAATTTAACTCCATTGAATATGATATTGCCTGTGGGTTTGCTGTAGATGGCTTCTATCAGTTTAAGAAAGGTCCCTTCTATACCTATTTTCTTAAGTGTTCTGATCATAAAAGGATGCCGGATATTATAAAAAGTTTTTTCCGCATTGATTGAGAGAATCATATGGTCTTTGTTTTTTATTTTGTTTATGTGATATATTATATTTATAGATTTATGAATATTGAACCATCCTTGAGACCCTGGGATAAAAACCAGCTTGGTCATGGTGTATAATTTGTTTGATGTGATGTTGGATTCTGTTTGCTAGGATCTTATTGAATATTTTTATATCTATATTCATTAAAGATATTGGTCTATAATTGTTTTTTCTTGTGGGGTCTTTTCCTGGTATGGAAATCAAGGTGATATTTGGTTCATAGAATGTGTTGAGAAGTATTCCTTCTTTTTCTATGCTTTGGAAAAGGTTATATCATGTAGGTACTAGTTCCTCTTTAAAGGTTTAGGAGAATTCTGATGTGAAGCCATCTGGTCCCGGACTCTTCTTTTTGGGAGATTTCGTATAGCTGATGCTATTTCCATACTTGATGCAGCTCTGTTCAACATTTGTAATTCTTTCTGGGTAAGTCTATGAAGGTGGTGTGCTTCCAAGTATTGGTCAATTTCTTTCAGACTTTCATATTTCTGAGAGTAGAGTTTTTGTAGTAGTCATTAAGAATTTTATTAATTTCTGATGTGTCTGTTGTTATTTCACCTTTATCATTTCTGATTGATGAAATTAGGGATTTTGATTTTCTATTTCTAGCTAGCCAAGAGTTTATCTATTTTCTTAAACTTTTCAAAAAGCCAATTTTTTGATTCATTGATCTTTTGAATACTTTTGTTTTTGATTTCATTTAATTCAGCTCTAATTTTGGTTTTTTCTTTTCTTCTGCTGAGTTTTGGGGTTGGAGTATTCTTCCTTTTCCAGTTGCTTGAGATGTCCCTTTCATTTGTTGACTTCCTCTCTTTCTGTTCTCTTAAGGAAGACTTATAAGTGCTATAAATTTCCCTCTTTGGACAGCCTTTCTGGTATCGAAGAGATTCTGATAATTCATGTCTTCATTATCATTCTGTTCCAAAAACTTGGTAATTTCCTTCTTAATCTCATCTTTGACCCAGTTATCTTTCAGCATAAGTTTAGTTTCCATGTCTTTGTATGAGTATGCAGATTCCTATTATTGGTGAGTTAAACTTTTATTCCGTGATGATCTGAGAAAATACAAGGAATAATTTCTATTCTTTTAAATTTGATGAGGTTAGCCTTGTGACCTAAGATGTGATCAATTTTGGAGGATGTTCCATGGGCTGATGAGAAGAATATGTATTCAGTTTTGTTAGGATTAAATGTTCTGTAGAAGTCTATTAAATTCAATTGTTGTATGGTGAAGTTTAAGTCCAAAATTTCTTTGCTTAGTTTCTTCTTGGAGGATCTATCCAACACGGCCAAAGGGGTGTTAAAATCTCTGACTGTTATGGTGCTGCAAGATATAAAATTGTTCATGTCGGTTAGGGTCTCACTTATAAATTGAGGAGCATTTTGGTTGGGTACATAAATATTAATAATTGATGTCTCATCATGTGGTGAAAAGCCATAGGGTAGAATTAGTGGAAAAACTTGGGCAACATGAATAACCAGAGTAGATCAACTCCCCCAAGGTGCGACAAAGGAGATACAACAGAAGATCCCATTCATGAACAAATGGCTGAGATGTCAGACATTGAGTTCAGCATTTAGATAGCAAATTAGATTAACAGAATTGAAGCAAAAATGGAATTAGAAGTTCATGGAGTAATTCAAAAGTTGTCTCAAGAATTCAATGAATTCAAAGATAAAATCACCAAAGATTTTTGACAAATTGAGGCAAGAATTTGCATCCCTCAAAGACCTGAGAAATACAATAGAATCCCTCAGTAATAGGATGGAGCAGGAAAAAGAAAGGATATCAGACACTGAAGACAAAGCTTTTGAGTGCTCCCAAATGCTCAAAGATGAAGAGAAATGGACAGCAAAGATGGATCATTCCCTGAGTGAGTTGTGGGACCACTCCAAAAAAGCAAACATTCACCTCATTGGAATTCCTGAAGGTGATGAGAATGATCTGAGAGTCACAGATGCTCTACTGCAAGAGATTTTAGAGGAAAAGTTTCCAAACATGACAAGAGATACTGAAATTCAATAGCAGACAGTTTCAAACTCCCAGCACAATTCAATCCAAATAAAGCATCCCTTGTAATTAACTTCACCAAAGTTAATATGAAAGAGAAAATCCTGAAAGCAGCCAGATGTAAGAAAATCATACCCTGCAAGAGGAAGAATATTAGAATGACTTCAGATCTTTCTGCTGAAACTTTGCAAGACAAAAGAGGATGCTCCTTAACCTTCAATCTCCTAAAACAAAACAACTTTCAGCCCAGGATCCTGTATCCAGCTAACTTGAGTTTCATTTATGGTGGAGAAGTCAAACACTTTAATTATATTCATAAGTTGAAGAAATTTGCCATAACTAAACCAGCTCTTCAAAATATTCTCAGACTCATCCTTCACAATGACCCCCACAATGCTCTACCACTAAAGTAAACTCACTCAGAAATTATTGATCCAAACCTAATTTCCACAGTGGAGAAAGGATTAAAAACATCCACTGGTCTTTCAAAAAACTTGACACCCAATATACTACCAGGCTTATCAATACTCTCAGTTAACATAAATGGCTTAAATTGTTCACTAAAGAGGCACAGGTTGGCTGACTGGATACAAAAACTCAGGCCAGACATCTGCTGCATACAAGAATTTCATCTTATCTTAAAGGATAAATATAGATTCGAGGTGAAGGAATGGATATCTATAATCCAGGCAATCTTATCTTAAAGGATAAATATAGATTCAAGGTAAAGGGATGGATATCTATAATCCAGGCAAATGGAAAACAGAAAAAAGCAAGAGTTGCAATTTTATTTGCAGATACATTAGGCTTTAAACCAACAAAAGTAAGGAAAGAATTTGCTTTTTAAAAACATTTAGAGTAACCACACTGCTATTATATAGTCCCCCAAATTTAAACATTCTGATTCATTTTATTATGTTTTATGTCTATAGCTTTTTGTTTTAATTTTCGACTTGGATTAAAACTTTTAGTAGGCCTGAATAAACAGCATAGTGTATATTAATGTTCCTTGCCCCTATTATACTTGAAGGAGAGCTTCAGATTTAAGAGCATTAATCAGAAAACATGATATACAAAGGAAGAAAGCAAATATTTCTTATCTGATTACAGGATATTTTAGCTCTTAAATAAAAGTGCCTAAATTGGGAAAGGACCAAGATGTCTTACACTAGAGGAGGTAGAAAGGGGAAAATTCTCACTATGTATTTAACCCATTGTCTAATGTAGGGGAGAAAATATTTCTTTTCTTTCCCTTGTAGGTTAGTTGAGTCACTTTCCTGAAAATAAAAATCATATTAATAAGAGAAACCCCAGCACATGTTTACTAGTACTTTCGGTACCCATCACACAGGAGAGGTCTCAGTCCAAAAGTATTTCGCTCTCAAGACAGTGGCACTTAGGAGCCATGCTTAAATAGTATTTTAACAAAGAGCCATAAATCCTGTATAGTGACAAGACCAAGATGAAAGTATCTTCAGGCATGAAAATGTAGGAAGTTGAATTTATGGTAAGAGTAGAGTCTGCTTCTGCACCCTTGGTGCCACTATCTCTGACTTTATCCTCTGAGCTGATGAACATGAGTAGTAAGATGGGCCTACTATCTTCAGGTGGAAAAGGCAGACAGGAGGGCAGGGTGTACCCCTGCATCTCAATATTTTTCAGTTCAACAATCCCCAGTATTTTGAAGAGGAATATTTTGGTTTCCTTCACTTACAATTAGAAAATATAACTTACTTATCATAACATTTATGCAGATAAAATGAGGTAGTAACTTTCTAGAAAGGGATTAGGGCCACATGGTACTAGAGCTATTGGTGCTGTTAATAGTCTGTCAGTGAGGCTTCAATCATTTGCTCACTACCTGCTTCCATAAGGGACTTAAGTCAGGCACCTTACTAATGGTCAAATATAGTAAAGGTCATACTCTAGAAATAAAAATAAGGGGAAATGATCTAAGGTTAGAAGAGTTGATATACCCACAAAATAAAAAAGAACCATTACATGATGGCAAGTGACTTAGAAATGTCAGCTTGTGGGTGTCCCAGATGAAGACACAACTCACGGATGCATCCTTAATTGCTCAAGAACAAACATACTAGGAAAAACAATTTCTTTATTTTACTAAACTATAAGAAAAATTATTTTTCTAAAGGACATTGTAAATATGGGTTTACCAAGTGGTAAGTCATGCTGGGTAGTAAATGGGTATTTCAGATATCCCACTTTTGCAGCTGCTAAGTCATCTTTTCTAAAAATAACCTTCAAAAATACTAGTAATTCCATGGTATAAGGAATATACCACACTGAATAGCTTGATATGGTTGACTCTTAGAACTGATTGACAAAACTAAATGTTGACAAAAAATGTCTTAATTTGTTTTGTGTTGCTATAACAGAATACCTGAGACTGGGTCATTTATAAGTAAGAGCTTTGTTTAGCTCACTGTTCTGCAGGCTGGGAAGGACAAGAAGCATTGCACTGGCATCTGCATGCTTCTGGGGAGGGCATTTGTGCTGTGTCATAACATGTTGGAGAAGGCCAAGGGGACACATGCAAAAAGGCAAAACCCAAAAGATGTCCCAGCTGCGTAACAACCACTCTTAAAAGAAATAATCCATTGCTCTAAGAACTAACGAGTCTCACCATAGCAGGAACTCACTGACTACCAGGAAAATGGCATCATTCATGCTAGATCCACCCCCAGATACCTCCTACTTGGTCCCTCCTCCCAACACACTAGGGATCAAATTTCAATATGAGTTTTGGTAGGAACAGACTCAAACTATAGCAATGTCATTTCATAAAATTCCACAATAAAACTATTCTAGGCATTTATTTTTAACTAATATGCAACTTTTCAGAATATAAGTCAAATATGGCTTTTAAGTATTTAATTTCGTATTTAAATGTGTGTATTGTGATTCATAAGTTATTTTTCATTTAACATGAACATTTTTGCTTTTTTTAAACATTTTTGCTTTTATGCTTTCTCATCATTCTGTTTAATTCAAGGAAAAGTTTATATTTTTAAAATATAAATGACATATGACATTAAGCTACTTCAGAGAAATATCCTTGTGCATTGTTTATTCCCTAAAATAATATAGTACTTTCTTTTGGTTTCACTTCATATCTTCTAATATATTTCAAGAATATGCACTTACCAAACTAAAGTAAGCAACTACATGGAAATATGGAAACTTTTGGACGCATGCTAGAAAGAAAAATAGTTTTGTTTTTTTTTTATTTTGGATGAATCGTTATATGTTTCTGTATACTTTTCTTTGTTTTTCTTTTCATTGCCATGTATATACTTTTAGAAACCACACATACTTAAGAAAACTAATCACAAATAATAATTCTTATAGGCCCTGAAGATTAAAATAAAGTATAGAGATTATTTAAATAATAATAAATCATTGATCCCTGAACCTTAAATAAAACCAGTTAGAAAAATACTAAATACAAGTGTAAATTCCTCCCTCCCTCCTTACTTTCTTTCCTGTTTTTCTTCTCTGTTCCTCCCTCCTTTACATGTTTCTTCTCATCTTTTTTTCTTATCTTTTCAAATAACCATATTTAATAAATATTTTTCCATGTGGCTAATGTAATCTGCATGATACACAGAGAGTCAGTCATCTTGATAGTTATACATAACATCTTAGAATTATTAAAAATATTTTATGTTTTTATTTGCTATTAAGTGATTTGGGTGAAATTTGCATCCAATGTGTTGCTAAAAGCAGGCTTTTTAAAAATACTTTTATAAAAATGTCTTTCTAGATCTCAGAAATTAGAGGCCACAACTTATTCATTATTCATGAAATAAAGATAGTCTTAGGGACGCTAAACGTGTTAGGTTCAAAATATTGAAGAAAGAAAAAGATGACATGGTCCTAGGGTTCTTCTCCGTGAAGATGAATTATTTACACACATTTGAATGTATATGAGATTTAGCTGAAATCAGTATATTGATTTCATCAAGAACCAGCTCAATAATATATTTGACTTCTGTTCTCCACCCCTTTGCATCATGTTTTAAGATCACCTGTGTGGAGAACTAACTTTCTCTTCTATCATCCTAAACATCAAAGTTAGCAGTTTTCAAAAGATTTGTCAACCAATTGTATTAAAAGGTGTCAGTTGGGCTCAGTGCCTATGGCTCAACGCGTTAAGGCACCAGCCACGTACACCTGAGCTGGCGGGTTCGAATCCAGCCCAGTGAATCCAAACAACAATGACGGCTGCAACCAAAAAATAGCCAGGCATTGTGGCAGGTGCCTGTGGTCCCAACTACTTGGGAAGTGGAGGCAAGAGACTCGCTTGAGCCCAGGAATTGGAGGTTGCTGTGA
>CAUYON010091102.1:0-12284 GCA_963573935.1 Arctocebus calabarensis
CTGGATAGAGTGCTGTGGCATCACAGCTCACAGCAACCTCCAATTCCTGGGCTCAAGCGAGTCTCCTGCCTCCGCCTCCCAAGTAGCTGGGACTACAGGCGCCCGCCACAATGCCTGGCCATTTTTTGGTTGCAGCCGTCATTGTTGTTTGGTAGGTCCAGGCTGGACTCGAACCCACGAGCTCAGGTGTATGTGGCTGCACCTTAGCCCGTTGAGCCACAGGCGCCGAGCGTATATTCCTATTTTTTAAAGAAAGATTAGAAATACAAATGTTATGTTATTTTTCTGATTTGTAATATTTTTAAAATGATAAGTGGAACAGCTGTTTGGGGTTTTTAAGAGTTTGTAGGATGCCACTTTGACCTCTGGTATAAGAATTTAATAACCGCAGTATAAAGGCAAGTTGTACCTGCTCTTCATTAGAGCAAGCAAAGATTTTACAGGTTGTCCAAGCAGGTTGGCATTAAGAAAATTTATATTTATTGAGAGTTGCTATTTCTATAAAATTAAGGATGCCAGTGTTGGACAGCTCTTAAAAATTGTTCCTGTTATTAAAAATAATTTGTTTTCTTTCTCTTTGAAGTATTTACATACTTACACATATATTCAAATTCCTTTTTTCATTTACTGTTATCCTTCATATTTGGGGTTCAGTCTATTTAACACATTTTGTTCCCTCGAAGTCTCTAGTTGTAAAATCTGCCTCCAAGTTTGATCAGGGTTGGTGGGTAAGGACTGGTTAGGCTTCCTTTGCAAAATCATCCTTTGGATTGAATTTAATATTGGCTTTCCAGTGAGAGAAAAGTTTTCTTTGTGAAAATTTGGCTCACAGTTCTGGAAAGCCTTCTGCTTTTCAAAATAATTATCCACATGGGCATTGATGTAAATTTGTTTATTATCAAAGTGTTTCTGCTCTCAGAATGCTAATCTCCTTGTGTTGTCTAGATGTTTTTAATTTGCTTTTAAGGTACCTAGAATTTCTCCTTTTGATTTTGTGGGGTTGGCAAGGGAAGTAGATTTGACTCTTTGTTGTTTATAATTTGACACATCTATTTGTTGAAACTTAAATTTTTCTGGTACAAGACAATCACAGCAGCATAGAGAGCAAAAGCAGATGTGTTACAAATTTTGTAATATATTAATTATTGTGAATGTGTAGGGTATAAAGGATTCCATTTTTCCCCCTTCATGAATGCATCTGCTTAAGATTTAGTATAGATAAATACATATTTTTTTAATTTTAGGAGAAAGCTATTCCTAAGTCTTGCTGTAGAAAAAAAGTTAAGAAAAAGGCATGGGCTATGAACAATCAAATATTTAGGGATAGAGAAGAACTTTTTAAAGTTATTTGGAAAAGGTTCTGTAGTCCTAATGTAAAAAGAGACATTGGTTTTACAATGTCACTACAATAGCTAGGCCTAACTGCATGAGAAATGTAGGCTACTGAGCAAGAACAGAGTTGGGAAGTGCGGCTAACTGTAATAGAAAGTGAAACTAATTTGATGAATATTTTTTCTGTTGTTTCAGTATAAACGGAAAACAGCTTGTCCAGTGACTAGTAAGCTTTGTTAAAGGAAGTAACCCCAAACAATATCTTATTACTAAATATAATACATCACAGAATCCCACAGAAGTTATAGTATTTTTATTATTTTTTGGAGGGAAATGATTATATTTTAAAGATTAATTTCTGGGACAGGTGTATTTTATGCAAGTGATCCTTTGCTTCACTTCTCTGGGAAATTGCAGAAAAGTGAAAGTGTAGGGTTAATGTGTTGGTCAGAAAACACAAGTCCATTTCCAGTTAATGTCCTTTATGGCACTTGAGTGTGTTGCAGTTACAGTATACCTTTTGTGGGATAAGAAAAGATGTGTGCTATTCCAACTTCTGGAACTTTCTGGGATGAAATGTTTTTAGCTTCTTAGAGCTCTTTGCTTCTTTAGGATTATACTGTATTCAGATAAAATGAGTTTGGTTGCCTCTGAGATTGAAATTCACTCAGAAAACTATTTTACCTGGAATCAGGTGAATGGCATAAGTGCTGCAGAGTGCATATACTTTCTGCTTAGAATGTTGACATTGATAACAAATGCCAAGTTTATTTCCTAAATATGCCTGTTTGCTAGTTAAAGACGTTTTTTAACATTCAAAAGAGTCTTTTTCAAGTAACTGTGAAAAAGTTCATCAAACAATCCAACTTGGTTTTCATTTAAAATTTCCTTACAAAAGCATTCTTCCTCTTAAATGGCTGTAGTATGATGCCATGTTTGGATAATAGTATTCTCAAGATCCTCGAGGCACCATATGATAGGAAAAGTTTTGAAAACAAATGCACACATTGGGTAACTTTGGAAATGTATTCTATGCAATTGGCTACAAGCTGGAGAGATGTTGGGAAATTGAAATTAATATCTTTCTGTTAGGGACCTTAGTGAGTTAATCTCATCCTGGGTGCCCGTTATTTCATGTTGTAATTTTCATTTTGATTAAAATGGATGTTTTAAGTTGCTTAGAAATTTAGCTTTATTCTAGCTGGCTCTTATTTATTAGAAATAACAAGTAGATCTTTTATGATGAGAATTTTAGATCTTTGTATTCTGTGTCTTTAGTGTTAATGTGAACTGCTTGATAATATAAGCAACACTATTTTCCTCAAAAATGCAAGCTTTATTATAAAAGGCAGTAAATATTTGGTGGGAAACTCTTAATTCCCTGTATGCTGAGAACTTTCTGTACTGGGAAAGAAAGACTGCAAGAAATTGTTCTGGAGAACTTTATGCATCCTTGAATGATGAAGCATTTACATCTCCATGCTACTTGCCTAAAACTTGTAGGAAATAAGGTTGCTGACTGATGTAATGCTTGAACAAAGATGTGTTCCCTGTGCAGTGAGTTAGAAGGAAATAATTTCAAGAGATTCCCCTCCTCCCCCGAAAGTTTTGTACAGACCTCCTTAGCTTAAATGACCTCCTGCCAGTTTAGCAACCTCTTGACTAACAAAATAATGTTTGCCTTCAACATTTAACAACACTTAAGATATAAATGCTTGGAAAGTGTCAAAAATGAACAAATTGTAGGTGAAGATTTTTGTTCTGGCTGCCAGTGTGGAAAATTGATAGAAATAAAACTGAGAGGCAGAGTAAAAACCTTGGCAAAGACGTCAAAGCTGGAAGTGATTTGGTGGGGGAGTTGCTATTTAGCATCTGTAGGTCACTACATAACCCCTTAGTATTTCTGTTAGTCTGGGATGCCCTCAAGAAAGGGTTTTCTGGCAGAAACCCAGATGTACAAATCCAGTGTGTTTGTAGAGCAGGCAGCATCCCCTGCTGCCAGTGTTCCCATAGCTGTATATGGGAGGTATTGGGGGGCTGCTCTTTAGCCCAGGAATGCCTCTGTTGTCTCCTAGAATAGTGTCTTAATTCCACAGGGTGCTTTTGGCACCGTCTGTTTTCATTATCAAACATTGTTCTCAGTACACAGGAGAGAAAGCTGGCTCATCTGAGTTGACTTTTATTTGTTCAAGACACATTGTGGCACCTTTTTTTTTTTTTTTTAAAGCAGTTTCAGATTTGTGGGTGAGTCTTAGATGCCTTACCCTCGGAGTCCTCACCCAGGTTTTCTTTTTTGACTATGAAATCTTGGCCCTGTAAGGAAGGGTTGCCAGCAAGTGATGACATTAACAAAGCAGTGATAAGCCTGCCAACTAGCCCTCCATGAAGGAGGCTAAGTTATCAGGCTGGATAAATCTGTGGTTGGAAATGTTTCCCAAAGAAAATTCTTAGCTTTCTGTAAAGGTTTTTCAGTTTTTCATGTGATCTTTCAAAACTAGTGATCAATACCATTTAATTCAGAGTTGTCTGGAATTAGGTGTGTTGGTTCTGCAGTTTTTAACTTGCTCTTTCAAATGAGGCTTAGGGGAGAGAAAAATAACCTCTTTGCCATTGTCTTTGAGAGCTGTAAAATTGACTTTGGTAGCAGCTCAGGGATGGACATGGCAGCAGGGATTGGTATAAGATTGCACTCTTCTGCTAGTTAAATTGGGCCTGGAACCACTACAGAAATTCCATCCACTACTTTGAGAACAGCAGTCCCAAGCCCAGGCTTTCTACCAGGCGGTGAACTGCTGCCTTTCCTTGTTGAGCCAACTTCTCAAACTTGGCTGGCTCCCCAGATGAGAAGCCAAGATTTCTGCTAATGGTCCACAGCCAAGTTCACTTCCAATCCTGTAAGCAGGAGACTTGTCCATTTGAGTCCTTTCAGGGCTTACTGAATGGGAAGGGGTAGTGCATTGTGGGGATGATTTTGGTGTCAGATTATACTTAACTCCACCTCTCTAGTGCAGGCCCACGTGAAACCAAGTCCAACTTGATCCCAGCCATTTGAGATTTGCAAGGCTCTCCCAGAAAGAAAACAATTAGAATTTTATTTGTATCAACGGGATTATGGGTAACTCTGGTGTCAGTGTTTCAGTGCACAACTCTTAAGCTGGGAGGGGGGCCAGGAATCAGCGTGATTTAGTAGACAATAGTATCTTGGGCTGCTGCTGCAGGCCAAAATTGAGAGATTAATTTGCATGTAAATAAACCATCTAAGGTATTATATAGCAAGCACAGGAGAGGCAGATACCTGCCAAATGCTGGTATCTGCCTCTCCTCAGCTCTCCCTCAGCTTTCTAAGCTCCTTATGTATACTCACAGCCCAACTTACCTTTGTATAGATAGCTAGAGGAAATAGTAAGTTAGAAAAGGACTAGGTTTAATTCTTTCAAGTTCTTTCATACTGCTGTTAGAAGGCATCTGCAGTTTTCTTGCTGTAATATATGGGACAGAGTACCTACCTATAGTCTCAGTTTCCCCATAATATTCCATATATCACTATAGTTCATTAAACATTCATTTTACAGTGAATTCAGACAAGATGAGAACAGCTTTAGAAGTGCTCCAAGCTTCTGCCCCCCAAAAGAGTGATATGCTATGGAGAACCATGATTGTGATGGGAACCACATGTCCAACTCAACAAAGCTGTAGGTGAGCTATTCTGGAGAGACCAAGAAGGAAATGAAATGACCACAGGTGCTCCTGGCCTCTTCCTCTGTAATGACTCAGACTTCAGACTTTCAGGATTAGACAATATGAGATCCTTTTATTTCCATAACCTTTTTTTTTTTTTGAGGCAGGATCTTGCTCTATCACCTAGGCTGAAGTGCAGTAGCATGATCATAACTCACTGCAGCCTCGAACTCCTGGGCTTAAGTGATCCTCCCCCTCCGCCTCTCAAGTAGCTGGGACTACAGATTCACACTACCATTTGTGCCTATTTTTTTTTAAGAGGTGAAGTCTCACTGTGTTTCCCAGGCTAGTCTCAAACCCTGGGTTTCAGGGGATCCTCCTGCCTCCTTCCAAAGTGCTGTGATTATAAGTGCGAACCACCTATAATCTTTATACTAGATTTTTGCCTATACATCTTGTCTAGTACAAGGACTCATTTGAGGCTGCATTATTCTTGTGCTAAGCCAAGTTATTTACTCTTTTTTGCTCTATTTTTAAAATTCCTGGTGCTGTAGGAAGATAAAGCTACCTGACGTTTCCATATACAGACTTGCTCTTTAGGTTAGTTTAGTGCAACCTGCATATTCAAGATGTGTTCTTAAAGTGGATTTTCCGGGTTGTAGGTTGATGAATTTCTTGCTTTGGGTTGTGTTCCATTTGGAGGGGATGTCCCTGTAGTGGGAACCTGCTGAAGCTCTTGCTGTGATCTCCTGCACTGTCTTTGGTGCCTAAAGCCAGTGCATCTTGTCCTTCCTGATTTGTAGTTGGCAGTTGATTGTTCTTTGTGCTTCCAAGCAGGACATGTTAAAGATTCGATTAGGGAGATTTAAATACCGCCAGATGAGCCTTACCTGTGTCAGAAGGTCTGCCCTCTAAGAACTGCCTTTCTAGCAACACCTGTAGGAAGGGTTGCTCTTAGCAGGATAGCACCTTGGATCTACTTTAAAAAACAAGGACCCAGATGCAGTTGGCATCTCTCAGCTCTGTCGTCATGGTCTGGGTTCTCTAGAGGTTTTAGGTTCTGTTCATGATTTAATGAGAAGGTCTTAAACTAGTGCCTTTTAGTGGGGCTGGAGACCAGGCCAGAGATTCATGGTGATGGGTTTACATGGAAAGAACGCTGCATCAGTGACATAACTCTTCTCCACACCTAGCCTGGGGGTGATCACATCCTAGTCACCTCCTAACCACAGACTGGTGGCTGTTCTGTCACATAAAGTAAGTTAGGACCACTAATATTGTAGGAGAGTTGCACTTTGTCCCCATGAATAACTTTTATTTTACTTATGCATGAGCTGGATGCATCGAGCTACTTTGGATGTTCCTGTTGCAAGTCTTGCTCACCCCTTTCTCCCCCTTTAGCAGAGCCTAATTCTGGAGACTCCTAACTGCCCACCTCGACAAAGCCTTCCCAGTCCACTCACCAGGGACAGCGCTGACAGCATATACTTCCAGACTGTACCCCACCCATCCAGTACCCAGTGAAAGGAGTGACGTTCCTAATTTGTTCTTTCTCCCATTTTTCTAGGCTGACAAACGGGCTCATCATAATGCACTGGAACGAAAACGTAGGGACCACATTAAAGACAGCTTTCACAGTTTGCGGGACTCGGTCCCATCACTCCAAGGAGAGAAGGTGAGTTTATTGAGAAAGCTGAGTAGCTGGCCACTACCCACTGGGAACACAGGAGGCTTAGCAGAACAGGAACCTCTTTGGAAAGAAGTTTAGTCAGGGATGTGCCAGTACAATGCTTCCCTCACTTTTTGATTCTTTGGAGGATCATCACACACCTTACCTGTTTATCCTTAGCAGAATATGTCGGATATAGTGGAGCTGTTCGTAAGACATTAGCAGGAGTCATCTTTCAAAATTAGTATTATTTTATTGGAAGGCTACATGTCAGATATATTAAGAGTAGAGTATAAATGTCATAACACAATAAGTAAGTGAGGTGAAGACTATGTTAACCAGTTTGATGTAAGCATTCCAAAGTGTATATAAAATCAATCCATTGTACCACATAAATGCATTAATGTATACAGTTATGATTTAATAAAAAAAAATTTTTGAATAGTATTATTTGTAATAAATTCAAGAAATTAATATGACTATACTGTAATATAGAGAGTGGGCCATACTTGAGATAACACTAAAGATTCCTGAAGTCAGTAATACCTTAGACCTCCATAAGCATTTCTTTCCTATGGTTCAAAGTTATTACTTATTGTAAATGAACATTTCCAGAAATGTCTGTGAAATAGGCTGAACACTATTGATTTTCTAGCCCCAATGACTGTTATTTCCAAGACATGTAAAGAGCATTTTAAGCAGCTTGGGGCAAAAGATTTGAGTAAAAGGATATGTTCATATGAAATAAAAATATAACCAGTCTTCCTCCCCAATGCCCCCCTCCAACTGGTGGCCTTCCAAAAACTAATCTTTTCCCTGAGTAGTAGGCACCAGCTATTTCTGCATTTGAAAAACAAAGTTAAAAGCACTGAGTAAAAGCCTATGGGTGAGGGTCATTCCTTGGAATTGGGAGAAAACATCTGCATAGCTAGTTCTAATCTTGACACAGACACAGAGTGGCGTTATCTGCTCTCTGTAGCAATTCAGTGGTATAAGTGGCAAATTTGGAAGAGAATCTGTGCTTCTGTTTCAGTGATCCAGTGTTTAAACAAGCAACTATTCAATCTTTGCTCTGAGGTGTGCGCTGAATGGCTCTATTGATTTAGCTCTGTGTTGAGGGGTCCCAGATTTTTTGGTTTATCCAAGATCAAATTTGGAACCATTATGATTTCATTTTGTTTATATTATCACTCTGGAAAGTCCTATGCTTTATACTTTTTCTAAAGTATGGCTTTTCATGTAGCAGGGGCATAAGGAAGGTCTGGCTTTATTAAAAAACACAAAAATAGGGCATGTGAATACCTGGTATCTCAAAACCAGAATTTGCCTTGGGTTAAGCCTATTTGGTATGAACTTGGCCTAAAGGCCTTGACCCAAGGTACTTACCTGGAATAACAGCCTTCCCAGGTATAACACTGCCTTGAGTACCACAGAAACCTTTATGGCTAGGAGAGAAACTTGCCCTTTTAGTCAAAGTGTACACATGCAAAAGATTATCTCTTAGGCTTATCTGACCTGTTGACAGTTGATGCTTATTGCTTTGCCATGGTAACAGTTAAAATTGCTTTGGTGAACTCTGTGGACAAGTCTGTCTTCTAACTAGGAGTGTCACTAAGGCACTGTTTCTCAAGGGGTGGGCTGTGGGCCACCCACATTAGAATCACTGCTGCTGAATCAGTCTTCCTGGCGGCAGTCTAGGAATCTGTACTTACAACAACCAGTCAGATGATTGTTAGGCATTCTGAAGTTTGAGAGTACTGGGAGATGCGGGTCGTAGGATTATGACTATCTTTTTCCTTATCTAACCTATTTTACATAGCCATTGCATTCTTTAAGTCTTTATATTCACATTATCTTAAACCTTGTTGTCCCCTTTCTTCAAGGAAATCCAAGATCTGAATTTGGTAGTCTTACAGATAGAAGTTTGTCATTTGTTCACTCACTCATCCATTCAATAAATACCTAGGCTTTTCTATATGCCAACCACTGTTCTAGATACTGGGAATATAGCAGTGAACAAAACAGATGATACAGAAGCTCTTACCTGATGAGAAAATGATAAAAAATGGAGTAATAATTAAAATATGTATATATTTGTCAGATAAGTGTTATGGAGAAAAATTAAACTGAGGAGGAAAAGCTATGATTTTAATTAGGGCTTAGGGCAGACGGGAAAAGTGTCACTGGGAAGGTAACATGTTAGCAAAGATTCAAAGGAAGAGAAGGAAATTTCTCCAGTAATGAGCATTCCAGCAAAGGGAAAGCAGGGGTAATAGCTCTGAGGGAATAGCCTTGGGGCAGTCAGCAGAAAGGAAGAAGCCAGAGTTGCTCGTGCTGGAATGAGTGAAGGGATGGTGTTAGGAGATGCCAGCAGAGAAGCAGCAGGTCTAGGGGAGAGGAAAGGTCCAGGGGAACAAATGAACAAAGCCCCAGTTTGAGAACTTAATAGTTGTGTCATTCTGACTTTGAAATCCTCCTGTCCTGTATTATAATCCAAATATGTCGCGTTGGGAGTGAATGAAGGAAGTGACTCGTAGCTCTTGTTAAATCCAACCCCTTCCCATCTAGAGAGCATGATCTTCATTATTCCCTGTGTACTAGCGCTGCTTCATAGGTGCAGTGAGTCTAATAGAATACTTTGATCTTCACGCTTCTGAGTTCTTGCTAAAAGTAGTAATTTTTATTTACTTATTTTTTTTAATATTTAAATTTTAAGATACAAAATACACTCAATTCTAAGGTTATCTTGTGGAATAGGTTAATTCCTATTCCCAGAAAGCAAGCAAAATTCCTTAAGCATGCATACATGGCACCTTAAAATGTGGAGTACAGTTTACAACCCCATGTTAGAATGTATAAGTGTGTTTAATATCTATTCTCTGTGGTAACTAATTTTCTTCCCATTTATTACAGGGAGATGTTGCATTCTTGGGTGAACTTTGTTGGAAGTACTCAAAATGTATAGAAGTAATGTTAGTTTTTTTTTACCTTGAAAGGTCTTACAACTAGTCATGGTAGTTCATACCTGTAATTCTAGCACTTCAGGAGCCTGAGGTGGGAGGGTTACTTGAGGCAAGGAGTTCAAGACCAGCCTCGACAACATACTGAGACCCTATGTCTACAAAAAAACAGATGTGGTGTGGTAATATGACCCTCTAGGCCCAGCTACTTGGGAGGCTGGGGCAGGAGGATCACTGGAGCCCAGGAGTTTTGAGTATGTGAGCTATGATAACACCACTGTATGGCTGGGCACCTGTGGTTCAACGGGCTAAGGCGCCAGCCACATACACCTGAGCTGGCGGGTTCGAATCCAGCCCGGGCCCACCAAACAACAATGACGGCTACAACCAAAAAATGGCCCAGCATTGTGGCGGGCGCCTGTAGTCCTAGCTACGTGGGAGGCGGAGGCAAGAGACTCGCTTGAGCCCAGGAATTGGAGGTTGCTGTGAGCTGTGATGCCATGGCACTCTATCCAGGGTGACAGCTTGAGGCTCTGTCTGAAAAAAAAAAAAAAAATCACCACTGTACTCTACCCTAGGCAACACAGGCTATCTCAAAGAAGGAAAAGTTATATTTGAACCAGAGGAAATTGGCTCCTTTTTAATTGAGTATAGTAATTAAGATTGTGGCATTTATCCTGTAAGTTTTGGGGAACTTAGATTCTTGAAAAGAAAGCCTTAGAGCCTCTTTATGTTACAGGTGATTTCTCACTTAGCATTTGGATTATCTATTGTCTGTGCATTGTGTTTTCTAAAGAGAAACAATATTGATCAAATTGGATTCTACTAAAGAGTAGGGGATACTTGTAAGGGAAAAAATGGCTCTAAATCTGAGACCCAAACTCCATTCTCCATTTACCCTTACTGTATTTTTGCTGTAAAATAAACATTATAAGGAATGGTTACCTTTTGCTTATGTAAAAAAACCATTAATAACTAACATCTATATTGCAATGTAGAAATAAATTCACATAGTAATTCTGCAGTGGATCATACTATGTTACATTAGGGGCTGCTGTTGTCAGCAATACTATCAGATCCAAGGAAACAAGTTCAAGATCATGATTCCGCTCTGCAGCAGGACAGGGACTAGAACTTGAGACTGCCAATTGCCAAATTCCATTTTTCTCCCACACCACAGGGTATATAATTTAAGGATATTTTAAGGAAATCTTGCCTAAATACCTGTATTTTGTCATTCTCTTGGGATCTTCTCCTGGATGAAGCTATTAATCTTGGCAGTATGTTGTGTCAGGGCTACTCTCATGAAGTGCAGGGTTGAGGATCATTACAGTTTTTGAATTCTGAGTTCACACGGAGGCTTTTTTTCTTCACAGTAGTTTCTCAACTGGACATGGAGCTCACTGAGAAAAATAGGATGTAATTGAACCATCGGGCAGTTAACCAGAATAATGGAGTGAGGACAAAATCAACTGTGGCCCCATTTTTTCCCCTATAGGGTGATAGTAAGTTTTCTTGAATAGAAATTATTTTTTGTTTTAAGCATCCTTGGTTGGCTACTAGGGAGTGTTACTCAATGGTTTACTGTCACTGAAGCTCACTGTGTTTATGTTGGAGGTAAGACCTGGTGGCCAGCCCATCAATTTGCATTTACATGGGGATATAACTGTCCTCTACTCTGTAAGTAGCTCTCCTACTTGAGGCAGAATGATTGTATCCAGTCACCCTTTCTCCTTACCATGATTGACTTTAGCAATAGAAGTTTATTTTCACTTTTGCCATTTGCAGCTTTACAGTGGTATATAGTAATTTCTTATTTTTTAAGTCTCTCCCCAAATGCCTGTTTGTCATACTTACTACTCTCAGGCACTTGTGCTCTGAATTTCTCCCGTCTGGGTAGAGCTGTGTTGAAGAAAGAAAATAAACTTGAAAAGAAAGAAAAAACAAAATTTCTTTTAGTCAGCATTAAATTTAGAATTTCTTGATTTTAATGTGAAAATATTGCCTCTGTCAGTTCCTGTTGCACACTCTGGTACACAAAAGGTTTTGGGCACATAGTTATGGAGGGAAAGAGCCAGAAGAAAACAGTGACAGTTAATGCTGTGTAAATTGCATTAGAAATTGAAGAGACATTCTAGGTGGTGTCTGCTCTTGAGGGTCTTGTCCTTGTTGTCAAAGAAAGTTACACCTTCACACCCAGCCCCGGCCAAATAAATAAATAAATAAAATTCGTAAAGGGGGGGTGCCTTTTTAAAGGCTCAAAGGAAGAAAGTTACACCTAACAGCAATAAGATAACACATAAGCATCAACTAAGACGTTTAAAACACTGAGCTAATCTCAGTTTCATTTCTGAGATTTTTGGTTAAGAAAACCAAAAAGACTCAGCACCTGTGGCTCAACAGGCTAAGGCACCAGCCACGTACACCTGAGCTGGCGGGTTCGAATCCAGCCCAGGCCACCAAACAACAATGACGGCTGCAACCAAAAAATGGCCGGGTTGTGACGGGTGCCTGTAGTCCCAGGTACTTGGGAGGCAGAGGCAGGAGACTCACTTGAGCCCAGGAATTGGAGGTTGCTGTGAGCTGTGATGCCACAGCACTCTACCCAGGGTGACAGCTTGAGGCTTTGTCTCAAAAAAAAAAAA
>CAUYON010091104.1:0-18176 GCA_963573935.1 Arctocebus calabarensis
GTGAAATTGCTTTCTCTTTTGTCTTGTGATTTTTTTTGAGGTGAAATTTAAGTTTTTGTGTGAGTAGTACTATTATACCTATCTTGAGTGTCTTGCTTGTACTGTATCACATCATACCTTTGTTTAATTCTTAATAAACTTTCACTTGTAAAAAAAAAAAAAAATAGCCAGGCGTGGTGGCTCCTGTAGCTCAGTAAGTAGGGCAGCAGACCCATATACTGAGGATGATGGGTTCAAACCCAGCCCCAGCCAAACTGCAACAACAACAAAAAAATAGCTGGGCATTGTGGTGGGCGCCTGTAGTCCCAGCTACTTGGGAGGCCCAGTCAAGAGAATCGTCTAAGCCCAAGAGCTGGAGATTGCTGTGAGCTGTGAAGCCACAGCACTCTACTGAGGACAATAAAGTGAGACTCCGTCTCTAAAAAAGAAAAAAAGAAAGAAAAACCAGGCGCTATGGTGGGTGCCCGTAGTTCCAGCTACTTGGGAGGTTAAGGCAAAAGGATCACTTGAACCCAAGAGTTTGATGTGGCTGTGAGCTGTGACACCAAGTCACTCAACCAAGGGTGACATAGTAAGTCTCTGTCTCAAAAAATAAATAAATAAAAATAGAAAAACTAGCTGGGTATTGTGGTGGCTGCCTGTAGTCCCAGATACTCAGGGGGCTGAGGCAAAAGGATCACTTGAGTCCAGGAGTTCAAGGGACTCCTAGACTCAAGTGTCTCCCATGGCATTCTAGTAGGGGAGGGAGGGGCAACAGAGTGAGACTCTGTCTCAAAAATAAGTAAATAAAGCCTTGTTTTAAACTGGGGGGGAAGGTAAAGGAGGCTTTTATTTTTATTTTATTTTATTTTACTTTTTTTGAGACAGAGCCTCAAGCTGTCACCCTGGATAGAGTGCTGTGGCATCACAGCTCACAGTAACCTCCAATTCCTGGGCTCAAGCGAGTCTCCTGCCTCTGCTTCCCAAGTAGCTAGGACTACAGGTGCCCGCCACAACACCTGGCCATTTTTTTTGGTTGCAACCACCATTGCTGTTTGGTGGGCCCGGGCTGGATTCGAACCCACCAGCTCAGGTGTATGTGGCTGGCGCCTTAGCACGTTGAGCCACAGGTGCCAAGCCTAAAGGAGGCTTTTAAAATCAAATTGGCCAGGCGGCACCTGTGACTCAGTGGGCAGGGCACCGGCCCCATATGCCAAGAGTGGTGGGTTTGAACCCGGCCCTGGCCAAACTGCAACAAAAAATAGCTAGGCGTTGTGGCAAGCGCCTATAGTCCCAGTTATAGGACTGAGGCTGAGGCAAGAGAATCGCCTAAGCCCAGGAGCTGGAGGTTGCTGTGAGCCGTGATGCTACAGCACTCTATGGAGGGCGATAATGTGAGACTCTGTCTCAAAAAACAAAACAAAACAAAATACTGTGGAAGCTGCTTTACCCAAAACTTTGATCCACAGGCATAATTAGGTTACCAATCAGGGCAACTAAAGTTTAGCCGTGTAAGTTCCAATTTTGTCAGAAGAAATTTGTATCTTTTTTCTTTTTGAGACTGCTTCATTGTGTTGGCCTAGGCTCAAGTGCCATAGAGTCATAGCTCACAGCCACCTCAACCTCTTGGGCTCAAGTGATCCTATTGCCTCAGCCTCCCAAGTAGCTGAGTAGCTGGGACTACAAGAACCCACCACCACGCCTGGCTAATTTTTCTGTTTTTATTAAAACAGACCTGCTCCAGCTGGTCTTGAACTCCTGAGCTCAAGCAATTCACCTGCCTCGACCTCCCAGAGTACTAAGGCTTATAAGCTGGAGCCACTACACCCAGCCATACCACTAGGGATCTGAAGTCAAATCTATTGGAAAGAAAAAAAAAAAAAAATAAAATATTTTGGTTTTGGTCTTTCCATTTATTTATTTATTTATTTTTTAGAGACAGAGTCTCACTATGTCGCCTTGGTAGAGTGCCATGGTGTCACAGCTCACAGCAACCTCCAGCTCTTGGGCTTAAGCGATTCTCTTGCCTCAGCCTCCCAAGGTCTTCTCGTTCAAAGATTTTTATTTATTTGTTTGTTTATTTATTATTGTATTTCATTTTATTTGAGACAGAGTTTCACTCTGTTGCCTTGGGTAGAGTACCATGGCATCATAGCTCACAACAACCTCAAACTCTTGAGCTCAAACAATCCTCTTACCTCAGCTTCCTGGTTGGGACTACAGGCACTCACCACCAAGCCACACTAGTTTTCCTATTTTTATTTTTAGTAGAGACGGGTTCTCACTTTTTCTTAGGCTGATATAGATTGTTTTTTTTTAAGACTTAATCTTGATCCCCTATAAGAAAAACATGTTACAACTTTGTCATTGTTTGAGGTGCTAAGGGTTGGTGCTGAAGGTTTTTTCAGTCTAAAGTCATATGATGGCTCAGCGCCTGTGGCTCAAGCTGCTAAGGCACCCGCCACATACACCTGAGCTGGTGAGTTCAAATCCAGTCCAGGCCCACCAAACAACAATGATGGATGCAACCAAAAAATAGCCAGGCGTTGTGGCAGCTGCCTGTGGTCCCAGCTACTTGGGAGGCGGAGGCAGGAGAATCATTTGAGCCCAGGAGTTGGATGAGAAGCCGTCTCTACTAAAAATAAAAATAGAAAAACTAGTGTGGCTTGGTGGTGAGTGCCTGTAGTCCCAACCAGGAAGCTGAGGTAAGAGGATTGTTTGAGCTCAAGAGTTTGAGGTTGCTGTGAGCTGTGATGTCATATCACTCTATTCAGGGTGACAGCTTGAGGCTCTGTCTCAAAAATAAATAAATAAGGGCAGCGCCTATGGCTCAGCGAGTAGGGCACCGGCCCCATATACCAAGGGTGACAGGTTCAAATCTGGCCCCAGCCGAATTGCAACAAAAAATAGCCAGGTGTTGTGGCAGGTGCCTGTAGTCCCAGCTATTCGGGAGGCTGAGGCAAGAGAATCACCTAAGCCCGAGAGTTGCAGGTTGCTGTGAGCTGTGACTCCACAGCACTCTACTGAGGGTAATAAAGTGAAGATTGTTGCTACAAAAATAATAATAATAATAACAAAATAATTAAGTAAATAAGTAAAGTCATGTGATACCGTGCTGATGAGGCTCAGAAAACTACTTCTGTGCTACCTCAGAGAGAAAAGTTCTCTGACCTTGCCTTGTCCTCCTACTTCTTGTTCCAATTCTTCCCTAAAGGTAAATATCAGAATCCCCTTTCCCCAAAGCAGGTCATAAAAGCCAGAATCCCTTTTCTCTGAAAGCTAGCCATAAAACCTAAAATTAACCTATGTAAAAACTGGCCGTAAAATAATGATCTGTCCTAATTTGTTTTACTGTAATACACCCTTTCCAGAAAGGGTCCTGCCCCACACCTAGAAGGAGGGAATGCTCACTGAGAGACCAAACAGAATATGGATAGAAAGATCTTAATAGTTTTTTTTTTTTTTTGAGACATAGTTTCACTATGTCACCCTCGGTAGAGTGCCATGGCGTCACAGCTCACAGCAACCTCAAACTCTTGGGCTTAAGCCATTCTCTTGCCTCACCCTCCCTCACCTACCGGCACCCACACAATGCCCAGCTACCTTTTTGTTGCAGTTGTCATTGTTCTTTAGCAGGCCCAGGCCAGCCTGGAACCCGTCAGTTTCGGTGTGTGTGGCTGGCACTCTCTCACTGAGCCATGGGTGCCGAGCCTAGATCGTATCCTTTTTCTCCAATCATATTTATACACAGCTGCCCATACTTTGTTGACCCTGACTATAAAAATAGACAATTTCCCCCAAATCTTTGAGCGTGCATTTTGAAGGCAACTGTGTATAAGTATGTAATTTCTCCTCCTATCGATCTGCCTCATGTTACCAGATGACGAGGCTCCGGGCCCCTGTCACTGTCCACCCAATCTTCAGAGAAGGGGGTTAGGTCCAATGAGCTTTATTGTCAGAAGGCCAGCGATTCTGGAGAACAGGGAGAGTAGACTCTAAAAGACTGTCTTGACTCAGTTATAATTCTAATAATTTTTATAATAAAATACAAGAAACAACCCTAGAAAATTTTAACTTTACCTGATAGGAAGTAACATGGAAGTAGTCTTCATTATAATGATACCGGAATTTCAGGCTCTTGGTCTCAGCGATTGGAAGAAGGAATCCACCGACCACAAGAGTGGTGGTAAGTCAGGATTTATTTACAAGAAAGAAGAAATACAAGAGGAAAAAACCAAACCTCTAGGCAAAGAGAACCCTGGAGGGGAACAAACTCGTCTGCTCCCTCTCCAGGGTCCAGCCGAGGTCTGCGTTGGAGGGGAACAAGCTCTCCAGTTCTGTCTCTGAAGTCCAGCCAAGATCTGCCCCTGAGCTCTTTGCTCAGATCAGGGGTTTATATAGTCCCAGGGAGTTGTTTTGCCAGAACTTCTTAGAGTGTGGGTCTTCATCAGTTACAGCCAGCTGTCCAATGAAGACCCAGGCCCTGGAAACTGACATGATATTGACCAGTCAGAAGAGCGTAGGAAGGAGACAGCAAGGCGCCAGTGTCTTCCGCACAGGTGTCCGACCCTTCCGCAAGCTGATTCCTCCATCCGCCACAGCATCAGCACCACTAGGGCCAAGGCGGGGGTTGTAGGGCCGTCCTGTCCTGCATCAATAACAATGTAAAATGTTTAAACAACAGAAAGGTAATTTTCACTTTAACAAAATAACAAGAGAATCATTAAAGAAAACATCATATCAGGCTGGCACTGTGGCTCACGCCTGTAATCCTAGTACTCTGGAAGGCCAAGAAAGATGGATTGCTTTCAGGAGTTGAAAATAAGAGTGAGACCCAGTTTCTACTAAAGAGGCATTGTGGTGGGCACCTATGGTCCCAGTATTGGGGAGGCTGAGGCAAAAGGATCCAAGAGGATAGCTGGAACCCAGGAGTTTGAGGTTGCTATGAGTTAAGATGCCAGGACACTCTAGCCTGGGGCAACAGAGTGAGACTCTGTCTGAAAGGAAAAAAAAAAGAGAAAGAGAGAAAGAAAGGAAGAGGCTCAGCGCCTGTGGATCAAGCAGCTAAGGTGCCAGCCGCATACACCTGAGCTGGCGGGTTTGAATACAGCCCAGGCCCACCAAACAACAATGACGGCTGCAACCAAAAAATAGCTGGGCGTTGTGTCAGGTACCTATAGTTCCAGCGTGGGAGGCAGAGGCAGGAGAATCGCTTGAGCCCAGGAGTTGGAGGTTGCTGTGAGCTGTGATGCCATGGCAGTCTACCCAGGGTGACAGCTTGAGGCTCTGTCTCAAAAAAAAAAAAAAAAAAGAAAAGAAATAAAGAAAAGGAAGGAAAAGGGGGGGAGGGAGGGGGGGAGGGAGAAAGGAAGGAAGGAAGAAAGAAAGGTAGGTAGGAAGGACGGACCGACCGGCAGAGTGGCTCACACCTGTAATCCCAGTCCTAACACTTTGCAATGTCTAGGCAGGTGGATTACCTGAGCTCACAGGTTCAAGACCAGCCTGAACCAGAGAGAGCCCCTCCCCTCAGTAAAACAAATCAGGACAGATCATTATTTTATGGCCGGTTTTTACATAGAATGATTTTAGATTTTATGGCTAGCTTTCAGAAAAAAGGGATTCTGGCTTTTATGACCTGCTTTGGGGAAAAGGGATTCTGATATGTATGGCTACCTTTAAAGAAGAATTGGAACAAGAAGCAGGAGGACAAGGCAAGGTCAGAGAACTTTTCCTTCTGAGGTACCATAGAAGTATTCTGAGCCTCATCAGCATATCACATGACTTTAGACTGAAAAAACCTTCCGCATAGGTAAGATTCTGTCTCAAAAAGAAAGAAAGAAGACATCATCATATTATCAATGATTTATCTACCAATATCAATCATAACACCCATTATCAATGTGTGAACTACTTTCTCGAGTCTCCTGAAATAAACATCCTCACAATCATGGAGAAACCTTAACTAGATAAACATGGGGGAAGGATGTGTTGGGAAGAATGTGAACTTGGCATACTAGGTTCACTATACTGCTTTAGCTTAGCTTCTCAGGCTCCAACTTCTAAGCCACTTTTCTGACTTCAATGTTAGTAAATTTTCAACAAATCTTTTTTTGTTGTTGTTGTTTTGAGACTGAGTCTCTCTTTGTCACCCTTAGCTGGCATCATAGCTTACAGCAACCTCAAACTCTTGGGCTCAAGTGATTCTCTTGCCTCAGCCTCCCAAGCAGCTGGTTCTACAGGCACCCACTACAATGCTCAGCTAAATTTTCAACAAATCTTTATGGAAACAGTAGCTTCATGAAAGGGGACTGAGACCCGCTTGGGGAAAGATGGAGGCTACACCAAGAGTAGTTGGGTGCTTGTTTTTATACTGGGCATAGGGGGAGGAAGATTCCACAGGTTACTACAAGGCTTTTGTGGGCCAGGGGTTTTGTGGAGGGGGGAAACTCTTGGGACAGGACCAGGTAGGACTTTTGTTCTGGAAGAGGAGGTTGGGGAAGGGTTTAGGAACCTAACACTTGTGTTTGTTTTTTTCTTGGCAGGACTTATGAATTAAAAATAGTATATAAAACTATATTTTGATCTTAGTCTGTGTTACATATCTAATTCACAGAGCACAAAAATGGTTAATAAAACAAAATAACTGGAATTTAAGTAAATTGCTAAAATAAATTAGACAAATATAAATGGGATAAATATAAATGAAATCTTTGTATAACTTAAAATGTTAAAGTCATATGCTATTCCATGAAGAAAATCATAAAATGTCTGAGTCATTCATAAGATAAAATGCTAAAATACTAAGTTTATATATTTTGACATCTTATTTTTATATGAGATAGAAATTAAATATATTTGTGAGTGTTAATAAAATTTGATAACAGGTCAAAGTTATTTTAACTTCCTGGGATTTTCTAAGAGTTGACTGACAGGTTTAGGGATAGAGTCCTAACACAGTACACAAGAAGGAGAGAGGCCAGTCCAGGGATTAAGGATAGGCTTTATTTTAAAGGAGCAGAATGGAATCTGACCAGAAGTCAGCTCAGTTCACACAGTTTCAAGGGACTTTTATTAGTATAGTTGGAATATGGGAGGGGGTCATGAGAGGGGCGGGAAGTCATCTTTCCTGCAGAGTGAAATAAGGCTGTGTCCAAGACTGATTTTAGAATTACTGCCTTCCACAAAAGGTATTAATCTTGCACAAAGGTCTTATCTCTAGTGCCAGTCAGAACTGGAGTAGGAGATCCTGATGTTTGCCAGGAACACTGGCCCTAAAGCATTCCAGGAAGGTGGGGAGGGGGTTGCTGTGACCAAGAGTTTGAGGTTGCTGTCAACTGTGACACATTGGCACTCTATGCAGGGTGACAGCTTGAGACTCTGTCTCAAAAAATAAAACAAAACAAAACTGTTCTAAATTAAACAACTAATTATTAAAACTAAATGGACATAAAGTTAAAAATAAAAGTTATAAAAAAATCATTTTTTTTGCCAGATGTGGTGACTTGTACCTATAATCCTAGCACTTTGGGAGGCTGAGGTAGATAGATTGCCTGAGCTCATGAATTTGAGACCAGCCTGAGCCAGAGTGAGACCGCCTCTCTAAAAACTAGCCAGGCATTGTGGCAGGCGCCTGTAGTTCCAGCTGTTCAGGAGGCAAGAGAATTACTCAAGCCCAAGAGTTTGAAGTTGCTGTGAAGCTGTGAGGCCATGGCCCTCTACCAAGGGAGACTAAGTGGATAAACTGCAAGGGGTGGGGAACGAAAGAGAGACAGTTTCAGTTTGCCTTCTCACTAATTTGCATTTCAGTTTATCTATATTAGATCTTATGACTATTTGGGAAACTGAGTCTCCTCTCTATAAATAAAGTAAGGTTTTTGTTTTGTTTTTTTTGACACTGAGTCTCACTCAGGGACCCTGAGTATAGTGCCATGGTGTCATAGCTCACAGCAACCTCAAACTCCTGGGTTCAAGTGATCCTCTTGCTTCAGCCTCCTGAGTAGCTAGGACTACAGGTGTGTGCCACTGTGATACCCAGCTAGTTTTTCTATTTTTAGTAGAGATGGGACTTGCTCTTGCTCAGGCTGGTTTAGAACTCTTGCACTCAAGCAATCCACCTACGTTGGCCTCCCAGAGTGCTAGGATTATAGGTGTGAACCACTGCGCCTGGGGTTTTTTTGTAGAGATGAGGGTCTCAGTCTGGCTCAGGCTGGTCTTGAACCTCTGAGCTCAGGGCAATCCACCCACCTCGTCCTCCCAGAGTGCTAGGATAACAGATGTGACCACCACACCCGGCCTACAAACATATTATTAATAAAATGTTCCAGGTGGCGCACATAGCTCAGTGGGTAGGGTGCTAGCCACATACTCGGAGGCTGGCCGTTTTAAATCAGGCCCAGGCCAGCTAAACAACAATGACAACTGGAACAAAAAAATAGCTGAGTGTTGATAGCTGAGCAGGTGCCTGTAATCCCAGCTAGTTGGGAGGCTGAGGCAAGAGAATCGCTTAAGCCTAAGAGTTGGAGGTTGTTGTGAGCTGTGATGTCACAGCACTCTATCCAGGGCGACAGCTTGAGACCCTGTTTCAAAACAAACAAACAAAAAGTTCCAATATTATAAAATATTGGCATGTCTTGGTGTACATTATCAGTAATAATTATGATTATAATGTTAATTGTTGTATGCCACAAAAGTAGCCAGCTTTGTCAATTATTTCCTTAGCCATGGTTATTCTAAGACTTCTGTCATTCATAGATAGTTATTATTTTACTTTGATTTATCCCAAAAAGTGTTTTTTTTAAACTGGCTAAGTCCAGGCGGCACCTGTAGCTCAGTGGGTAGGGCGCCAGCCACATACACTGAGGCTGGAGGGTTCGAATCCAGCCCGGGCCAGCTAAAGCAACTATGACGACTGCACAGAAAAATAGCTGGGTGTTGAGGTAAAAGAATCACTTAAGCCCAAGAGTTGGAGGTTGCTATGAGCTGTGATGCCACAGGACTCTACCCAGGGCAACATAGTGAGACTCTGTCTCAAAAAAACAAAACAAAACTGGCTAAGTCCCAAGTTTGTTCCTTCAAGGAAAGTCATGGAAAAGAGTGATGAGTTCTCTTGAATACAATTTCTGACAGCTTTGAGATCATATACCATTGGTCTAACTTCAGGACTTCAGTTAGAAAGCTAACACGTCCATGAGTACTGCTAACTCAACCTCAAACACAACAGAAGTTATATGGGACTGAACTAATTTTTTATAAATTTTTATTTAAGGGGCAGCGCCTATGGCTCAAAGGAGTAGGGCGCTAGCCCCATATGCCAGAGGTGGCAAGTTCAAACCCAGCCCTGGCCAAAAACCATAAAAAAAAAAAAAAATTTATTTAAAATATTACTAATTGTCTTGCTTTGTTTTCCAGAATCATGACAAGTTTAGAGTAAATAGCAAGCTTACGTGATATCTTCTGAATTTAAAACTATTGAATCTCCCAGGACCCAACCTGATATTCACCGACTGCCAAGTCCCTGCTACTAAAATTACATCTTCCCTCTGCATCCAGGGTCTATCAAAAAAGGGGGCATGGGAGAGTGTAAGGGCTGATTCTGAGGGATAGAATTAGTTTAAACCCTTCAGCTCAAAGATGGGGACCCAGAAGCCAAAACAAATACTAGATGAGAAACTGCCTTTTCCAGCCATGTGGTCCAGACAACCATCCTATGTATAATTAATTGTTCTTAGTAATGGGGTTTTCTGCAAAAAGAAATATAACAAAAAATTTATGGCCTGTAGTCCCAGCTACTCGGGTGGCTCAGGGAAGAGAATCGCCTAAGCCCAGGAGTTAGAGGTTGCTGTGAGCTGTGTGATGCTTCAGCGTGCGGCACTTTACCGAGGGTGATAAAGTGAGACTCTGCCTCTACAAAAAAAGAAAGAAAAAAAAATTATGGCCAGGCACAGTAGCTCACACCTGTAATCCTAGCACTCTGAGAGGCTGAGGTGCGTGGATTGCTTGAGCTTAGGAGTTCAAGACAGCCTGAGCCAGAGGAAGACCCCCTTCTCTGCTAAAAATGGAAAAAGTAACTGAGCATTGTCAGTAGGGGCCTCCCCAGGGAGGCTAAGGTAAGAGGCTCACTTGAGCCCAAGAGTTTGAGGTTGCTGTGAGAGATGAACACCACGGCACTCTACCCAGGGTGACAGAGACTCTGTCTCAAAAAGCAAACAAACAAAAAAACGAGCCTGGCGTGGTGGTTCATGCCTGTAATCCTAGCACTGTGGCAGGCTGGGGTGGATGCACTGTCTCAGCTCAAGGGTTTGAAACCAGCCCAAGAACCCATCTCTAAAAATAGCCAGGTGTGGGCAGTGCCTGTGGCTGAGTGGGTAGGGTGCTAGCCCCATATACCGAGGGTGGTGGGTTTGAACCCAGCCCTGGCCAAACTGCAACAACAACAACAAAAAGCCAGGCATTGTGGCAGGCACCTATAGTCCCAGCTACTTGGAAGGCTGAAGCAAGAGAACTGCTTGAGCCTAAGAGTTTGAGGTTGTTGTGAGCTATGATGTTACAGCACTCTACCAAGGGTGACAAAGTGAGACTCTGTCTCAAAAAAAAAAAAAAGGCAACTCCATTTGTGACAAGGTGGCTAGATCAAGGTGCATACTAACTGGTCAACTGGCCACATAAGCAGATTCCTGAGAGTAGGTGACCCCAAGCTCAGTATAAATAGAAAAGAATTACTAGCTCCTAGGCCAGCCAGATACATCACACCTGTTCACTCCTCTTCCACTTTCAGTTTCTGACCCAACCTGGGGCAGGGGCAGTATCTGAGGACAATCATCCCCTTACTCCCACCCACCCCCACCTTAGTGCCTGTTGGACCAGCTGGGCCTGTTCTGGGTGGGTCTCAAAGACTTCTGCTCTTGTGTTAGCCAAGATAAAAGAGGAGGCAGCAATGGAGTGCAGAGCCAGCTTGCACCATACCCTAACTTTGTGACTGTCTTTCTGAGATTACAAAAGAGATCCTGGAGAGGTTTCAAGGAGGGCTGGACACAGTTCCTATCTCTCTCCAGCTTCATTTTCAACTTGTTTCAAATTTGGGGGTTTTAAAAAAATTTTTGTTTTTAATTAAATCATAGCTGTGTACATCAATGAAATTTCAGGGGTTTTATCTTTCAGTTTTTCTTCTTTCAAAGAAGTGCTTCCTTCTCTTAACTTATGAATACAGGCAGTTTCATTCCTATCCTGTGAAAGGCTGGAAGCTTTACCATAAACTTTTCAAAGTTATACATTAATGATGGTGACTTAGACTGGAGCTCAAGTAATTCTCATTTTTCTAGTTCTCCTGCTTTCTTTAAAGCCATTTCCAACTGGAAGCCCCAAACACGGACAATTACCTGTCCAGTAGATGGCGCCAAAGGTTAATCCTCATTAGGGCTAAACTCCTCCAATTTGGTACAATTCAAACATATTCAGTTATTCATTCTGCACACATAGGTGGCCTGCGATGTGCCAAGTCTTGATATGGGTTTGTAGAATAAAGAGAAGTGAAGCCGGGCACAGTGGCTCATGCCTGTAATCCTAGTACTCTGGGTGCCAAGGTGGAAAGACCACTTGAGGTCAGGAGGTTAAGACCAGCTCTGAACAAGAGGAAGTCCCTGTTTCTACAAAAAATAGAAAAAGTAACCAGGCATGGTGGCATGCACCTGTAGTCTCAGCTACTTTGGAAGCCAGAGGCTGGAGGCTAAGACATGAGGACTGCTCGAGCCCAGGAGTTTGAGGTTGCAGTGAGCTATGAAGGCTGACCCCATGGCATTTTACCTGCAGTAACAAAGCAAGACCTTTGTCTCAAAAAAAGAGGCTCGGTGCCTGTGGCTCAGCAGGCTAAGGTGCCAGCCACGTACACCTGAGCTGGCGGGTTCGAATCCAGCCCGGGCCCACCAAACAACAATGATGGCTGCAAGCAAAGAATGGCCGGGTGTTGTGATGGGCGCCTATAGTCCCAGCTGCTTGGGAGGCAAGAGAATCGCCTAACCCCAAGAACTTGAGGTTGCTGTGATGCCACAGCACTCTACCAAGGGTGTTAAAGTGAGACTCTGTCTCTGGAAAAAAAAAAAAAAAAAGTAATAATAATAAAATAAAATAAAATAAAAATTTTGTCCACGAAACAAAATCTGTGTTAAGTATTTTTGTGTAGAATTTTCCATTTGTGCCAGCGTATCACGTCAGAATGAAAAAGTTTCAGATTATGAAGATTTTTGTATTGGAGTGCTCAAAATACAAGCAGGGGTGTGTGTGTGTATCTCAAGTGTGTTAAATTCCACAAAAGGAAAAAAACGGGAAACTATGATGGCATTTATAAAAGACACCTGACTAAGTAAGAGAGACAAGATGAGACTTCTTTGGGAACTGAGATCTAAAAGATGATAGTTAACAGTTATGGGAAGAGGTCATACAAAAGTTCTGCAGCCCAGAGTGCTTCTGTCAACAGAAGAATAAGGAGGCCAGAATGACTTGTGCAAAGGGAAGAGGCAGAAAGTAGTTTGGCTTGAGTCTAGAGGAGGGGAAAAAAACAAACCATGCGGGACCCTGAAGGATATGATAAGGAACCTGGGCTTTGTCTCAAGGGCACTAAGGATCCATCTAGGAGCTTTAAGCATGACATGGTCAGCTTTGTGTTTTAGAAAGACCTATCCGGGCTTGGTGCCTGTGACTCAAACAGCTAAGGCACCAGCCACACACACCTGAGCTGGTGGGTTCGAATCCAGCCCGGGCCCGCCAAACACAATGATGGCTGCAACCAAAAAATGGCTGGGTGTTGTAGCGGGCGCCTGTAGTCCCAGCTACTTGGGAGGCAGAGGCAGGAGAATTGCTTGAGCCCAGGAATTGGAGGTTGCTGTGAGCTGTGATGCCACAGCACTTTACCCAAGGCAATAGCTTGAGGCTCTGTCTTAAAAAAAAAAAAAAAAAAAAAGAAGAAGAAGAAGAAAGAAAGAAAGAAAGACCTAGCTGCCCACTGTGAAGAAAGAAAAAGATTGTAGGGGATGTGACTAAAAACAGGAGACCAGGGAGGAGGGTAGGGCAGAGATATAGCATAAACGAGAAGGTCTCTATAGTTCTCATCTAACAAGAGAAAAGAATCTAGTAAACAAGGACCATTTCAAGCTGGGATCCCAAGGACAAGTAGGAGTTAAATGGGTGAGAGGAAGCATCACAGGCCAAAGTCCTGCGGTAGCAAAAATAGAAAAATGGCCAGTTGAGTTGTCCCAGGATGAAGTTAAAAGGCCAGACAGCAAGGGCCTTCTAGGCCAAGGATGGAGTTTGGTTTTCTCTCCAAAAGCAAATGAAACATCAAACAGGAGAGGGAAAGAGGGAAGTGATTGGATTTCATTTAATGAATATTGATGGCACTCCTATCATGTGCCAAGCCAATCCTCAAGAGTAGCTGAACTCTTCTAGACACAGAGAACATAGCAATATGTGAAAAAGAGAACATTCTGGAGGTGGCCAGTCTTACGTGTGGACTGCTATGAGAGTTACAGAGATTTCTCTACTTCTTGTTAACACCATGTCTGCACTCTGAGGCCACACCAAATAACATAGTATGCTATAAAAACAAAACCCTTCAAATTCTTACTAGTGATGATGCTCAAGAAACGATTCATGAATATACTCCTGAGAAAATAAAGCTTTTGTCTTGGCATACATATCCAAGCCCAAATTTTACAAGAATGACCAAGGCTTCACCCTCTGGAGCAGTGTTTCTCAACCTTCCTAATGCCTCAATGTATTTTCATTGTTAAAAAGGGAGTCGCGACCCACAGGTTGAGAACCGCTACTCTGAAGGATCTCTTAACCCCGGATGTAAAACCAATAGGCCAGGTACTCACGATTTTTTCATAGTACTCCCGCCTCCGCTCTGCTCTCTTCTTGTAGTCCACCATCATGCCTCGAAGCTTCCGCTCATGCTTCCGAGCCTCGTGCCACATTGTGGTGAGGCCAAGCCTGGGGCCTCAACCTGAGGGATAAAGGCATCCAGAAATGTCAGATGAGCTGTAAAAACTCTATGGACAGAATCAAAGTCATCTAACAAGTTGGGTGATAGAGACAAGTTGGGCACTTCTCTCTGCTTCAGAGTAGAAGTAAGGCTGCAAGAAGGCCAGATGCTCAACTGCATCCCTTACAACTCTGATCCAGTAGGTCAGACATTCTGAAAAACTCTTAGGTGATTTTGGGGTGAGCATCCCTGGGAAAGGAGTGTCCTAGATTCCACATGCTAAAGTCAGGGATGAAAGTTCTGAAACAGGCTCATCACCTGTAGCTCAGTGGCTAGGGAGCCAGCCGCACACACAGGAGCTGGTAGGTTCGAATCCATCCTGGACCTGCGGAACAGTGACAACTACAACAAAAAAATAGCTGGGCGTGGTGGCAGGCACCTGTAGTCCCAGTTACTTGGGAGGCTGAGGCAAGAGAATCTCTTAAGCCCAAAAGTTTGAGGTTGCTGTGAGCTGTGATGCCACAGCACTCTACCCAGGGTGACAAAATGAGACTCTGTCTCAAAAAAAAAAAAAAAAAAAACCCAGAACATTTTAAAACAAAAGCAGTATTTGAAGTAAGGTCAGAAGGCACCTGAGGTGCCTGAGCACCAAGGGCTGGAACTCAAGGGAAAGGAATAAAAGTGTTAAAATGCTTCCACCAGGAGCCATATGTGGGGGGTGGGTATAAGCATGGGCTGCAGGGAGACATGGATGAAGACAGGTGGGAAAATTTGAGAAAAACTGTATGTAAACAGTGTAGTGATATGGAGGGTCGAGGGTCGGTAAAAGGAGTAGATGGAAGATGATGACGCTTGACAGAGGAGAGGGAAGAAGGAGTGGATGTTGTATAAGGAGAAACTAAAGTAAAGATGAGGTCTAAATAAGGGATTGGAACAGGGGAGTGAGGAGACAACATGCAGGTCAAAAAGGAAGCCCGAGGGAGGCGGAGCTGGCTGACGAAATGGGGTGGAGTTGAGTTTGGGGGACAGGCCTGAGAACCAGGTTGCGGCCAAAGGTTTTGGGCTGCTTTTTTTGACAAATGAGTGGGGCTATGACGCTGGCCGGTCACCAGGCCGAGTCCGACGGGGCTAATTTGGGCCCACGGCGGAGACTGGGGCGCGGCCTGAAGCCCGTCAGGCCGAATGGGGAGAGGGACTAGGGATCCTCGGGACCAGCAGAGGCCCACAGCAGCATAGAGAAAGCCCGAAGCAAGGGCGAAGCTGGGCTGACGCCCGCCTGAAAACCACAGGGTCGGGGCCCGCCGCCTGCACTCACCGGCTGATCGCCGCCTCCCACCGCTGCGCTCGCGCGCGGCCGCACCGGAAGCGGAAATGAGAAGCCGCGCCAAGGGGAAGGGGCAGAGTGTGGTGGAGCGCTGAGTAGCGCACTTCCGCCGATACGGGGGGCGGGGCCTGGAGCCGAGGGGCGGGGACTAGAAGGAGTAGGGCGGAGACGCCAAGCAGAGCCGAACTTGAAGGCGTTGCTTTGTCAAGAGACTGGGCTGTTTCCCAATTAGAGGAGAGACGAAAACCCCAAGGCTCAAAAACTTGTATTTATTGAGAAGAGTTTGAACAACCTCCCCCTCCCCCACAAGTCTTAGGAAGAGGGCCGGCGTCTACCCCTTCCTCCCATATGTACAATCTTTTCAGAATCCGGCTGGAGAAGGTGGCAGCTGAGGCAGGTTTAAAAAGCGAGTGCATGAGAGCCAACCCCCTTTTTCTCTCCGGACTCAGTTTCCTCATTTATAATAATGGCTTAAAGGGAAACTCGTGCTACCGAGCTTCTCGCCAACGCTCAAGTGTCCGATTGAGAAGCATGAGGAGGTCGGAAGACTATACAGAGGGCAGCCCAAAGGGATGGTGGTGCTGGTGGCGTGCTGGACGTCTTGGCTGGGTTCACACAGCCCAGCCACCTCCCTCCCCACCCAGAGCCTGTCCTCTAAGCGCCGCAGCGCTACGTGGCTTCAGGTCCCGGGGACAGGAGGCCGCCCCCAAAGGCCGCCTCGCGGTACTGGTTGGGGAACATGTTGCTGCCCACGAGGCTAGCGGTGCCTCCGTCCCCTGGGCCCGGGGCCTGGTACGAGTCCAGCGTCAGCGGCTCCGGGCCCGGGGGTTCCCCAGCCGCGGCTGCTGCACCCCCGCTGCCCGCGACAGCGCTGGCGAGTGGCGGCGCCGCCGGGGGCAGCAGGTCCAGCATGGTGAAAAGCGTGGGGGCCGTGGGGTCGTAGGCAAAGCCGTCGTCCAGAAGGTCAGGCCCACCCGGGGGCTCCAAGCCAGGCAGTGACACACCAGGGAAGAAGTCTGTGTCCGGCAGCAGGGCTGAGGGCGGAAGGTACGGACCTACCAGATGAAAAGAGACAAGGGTGCTGAGTTTAGGGCCAACTTCTGGCCAGAACCCAACCTTAATGCCCAGTCCCATGCTAAACGTGTCATCAGGGTGCCTCCCTGTGAGAAGGGACTATCACCCTTCTCAGTAAATGAACACTGGCAGGAGGGAAAGTAAAGTCATATACACCTGTGGAGTTGTGGAAGTGAAAGGGCAAGAGTAACTCCATTTTGTAGATAGCAAAGTCTATCAAGGCCAAGGGGGGTGTTCTCCTCCCTGGCAAGATAGCAGCCGGAGCTAAAAAAACAACTGTCTGATACAAGCCCAACTAATAGGCGTAAAAAGTAGCTAAAGTAGGCTCAGTGAGTAGGGCACCGGCCCCATATACCGAGGGTGGCGGGTTCAAACCCAGCCCTGACAGAACTGCAACAACAACAAAAATAGCCGGCCTTGTGGTGGGCGCCTGTGGTCCCAGCTACTCGGGAGGCTGAGGCAAGAGAATCACCTAAGCCCAGGAGTTGGAGGTTGCTGTGAGCTGTGTGACACCAGGCACTCCATGGAGGGTGATAAAGTGAGACTTTGTCTCTACAAAAGAAAAAGTATCTCAAGTAGCCAATCATACTTGCCACAGCCTGGAAATCCCCTACCCCACTAGTAACCGCAATAAAGCCCCAGCAACCCTGGGGTCAGGGTCCTCAGCACATTCCTGCTGCAACAGGTAAACTGAGGGCCCAGGCTCAAGCTTGAATAAAGGCTCTTTTGCTTTTGCATCGAGGTTTGTCTCCCTGGTCGTTCTTTGGGGATTACGTGATCTGGGCACAACAGAACTAAGGTTGAAACCTGCAGCTCTGCAGAGAGTTTTCCCCAAGGATGAGAAAGGAAAGGAGCCTCCAAGCCCTCTAAAATACAGAGACAACCCAAAACCCAAAAAGTGAAATCTTGGAAACACTTATTTGGTATTAGTGGAATGAAGTGTTGCCCAATGAAAAAACAAAGACAAAAACACCTCCACCACATGGGAGACGGAAGTCAGGAAGTCGCTAGATCCCAAATTGGAAGGTAAAATAAATGTCATAAGAAAGTCACTTTCTGGCTCAGCGCTGGTAGCACAGAGGTTACTGTGCCAGCCACACTGACCCAGACTGGCAGCGGGCCAGCTAAATAGTGACCACTGCAGCCAAAAAATAGCTGGGCGTTGTGGCAGGTGCCTGTAACCCCAGCTACTTGGGAGGCTGAAGCAAGAGAAAGAGAATCACTTAAGCCCAAGAGTTTGAAGTTGCTGTGAGCTGTGACACCACAGCACTCTACTGAGGGTGACATAGTGAGACTCTTATCTTAAAAAAAAAAAAAAAAGCCACTTTTTTTTTTAAACAAGACAAACCTCATCAGCAAAAGCTGATTACCCTTAACTTAGAAAGAGACTTAGAAGCTGGACACTGTGGCTCACTCCTGTAATTCTAGCACTCTGGGAGGCCAAGGCGGATGGATTGCCTGAGCTCAGGAATTCCAGACCAGCCTGAGCAAGAGGGAGACCTGGTCTCTAAAAATAGCTGAGAGTTGTGGCAGGCACCTATATGCTCAGCTACTTGGGAGGCTGAGACAAGAGAATCACTTGAGCCCAAGAGAGTTTGAGGTTGCTGTGAGCTGTGATGCCACAGCACTCTACCAAGGGTGACAAAGTAAGACTCTGTCTCAAAAAAAAAAAAAAAAAAAAAAAAGACAAAATATCAAATACATAATTTACCACGATCAGCTGAGTTTCATCCCAGGAATACAAATATGGTTTAATATGAACAAACCAAGAAATGTGTGCCATAACATAAACAGAAACAAAAACAGCCACATGATCATTTCAAT